>JAZHYW010053042.1:0-12748 GCA_037355805.1 Ixodes ricinus | reverse complement strand
CAAAAGGCTAGGTCATCATTCCCTTGCTTTCCAGAACTTGCGATTTTAGGATGCATATGTTTGAGATGTGCTTATATGCATGGTGCCATTACCTGGCAAAGGAAGAAGCCAAGCCTGACTCAAATGAGGTCTCCTATTTTTGTGGCTAAGATACTTTTACTTGACCCACCTCTTACCTTTCCTAACAAAATGCTCAATTGGATACCCCCAATCTGAGATCTCATTTCAAAACCCATTGCATATATTCCATATTCTCTTTTTAAACTGAATTTATAGTTGCCATTTTGATTATTTTTAGTGTTCATTCAGGGGATAGGAGCCACCTTTAGGAATTTCATTTTCAGCTGTAGCCATTTCTCTCACCTGCATTACATTAACTTTGAACAGAGCATGTATGGTCATCTTCATGATAAAACCACTGGCTTTATGAGTCACTTGTTGACAGTTGCCACAGGCAGTAAGAACTCAGTGACATCAAGGTTTGTCCCCAAATGCTATCTCTCAGTCTACACAACAAATGATGGTATGATGTTACCTCCTATGATTGCTGTGGCAACACTGTCCACAATACACCATGTAATCTGAAGCTAGCAAATTCATTATTAGCCTCGATTCTGTCAGAGCAGAGGTAAGGAAAGGGTATGTTTGAACTAAGTCTCCCAACATAGGTTCCCATCACTAATTTGAATTCATTGTTTCTTATGTTACATCCTCTGTGTGCATGTTAAAAAGGTACATTAAGAACAGGGACAAGACAAGAAACATTCCCCAAACTGGCACCACAGTTTTCGTCTGGTTTCACCATTCGACCCGTCTTTATTGCGCCATTTTTACAGCGGAGCTGTTAAGGGGGACACTACCTTGTATTGCACCTTTTTTCCCAAAAAATGCATATTCACAACTGCAGAGTTTTGGCATGTATGGATAACAAGGAACATTCTCACAAAGTCTTGTCAATGTGCACTGACAAACAATGTCAAAAATAATTATTCTTTATATGTTGGTGAGGTGTGCTGCACTGTGTAGAACTCGTCATCCACAAGTGAAAATAGCTGAAAGCAATGTCAGTATATCAGAAGAAGTTTGAGGAAGACATCACCTACACTGCTGGAAAAAATTCTGACATTTAAGATGCAAAAATATTTTTTTAAACGTCATCTTGAAACTTTAAAGTGCATTTATCTCAGCTTTACTTCTTAGCGGCAAATCCCACCTTAATAAAACTATCGTTCAGTGTATACTTACTATCAAATATTAAGTCTCTCTACCGAGAGACTTAATATTTGTGGATTATATGCCGAAAGTTTACCGAGCCGGTTACTATGAACTTAGATTTTGCATTTTCATGTTCCTTCATTATGAAAAATTGTAATTTGCAAAACTTAACAAATGTAAAAAAAAAATTAATAATTTTTTTTATTTGGAAAATGCATATTTTTTTAATTTCTTTTCATAGTAATTGGCAACAAGTATTCCAGTATGCATTCCATCAGAAAGATATGTGGTGATCAACACCATTTCTCAACGATAGATTCATTGAGCAGATTCCATGCAAAGCTATGCTTTACTTTGTTTGGGGGTATTTGCGACTTCAGCGACCTATAGGGGTGCCACCACCAAACAAACATGCCGGCTGGGACCAGGTCGCGTCGGCTCAACCAGGTCGCCTGAACGGGTGGCGCATTCAATTTAATAGATTTTCTTTTGTTTAATGCCCTATTTTAAAGGTCTTTGAACTGCGACGGTTAAGTGTAGCCGGTGTATATAAACTTGCCGAACATAGTTTTGTTTTCCCGGTGCTTTTTGTTCTTTTCATGTCAAACTTTTGTTTGGTAGATTTCGTTCAAAACCGAAACTATGGGCTCCGGAGAGACGGTAATAGGCTCTAATTAGTTTTGATCAGCTAAGGAAAGCGGCGATGACTGCAGAATTGTTTCCTTGAGAGTAATTTTCGGCTAACTCCCTTGACCATGCGACTTATCTGCAGAACTCTTAACTCCCTTGACCATGCTACAGAACAACTCCCTTGAACATGCGAGGCTAACTCCCTTGACCATGCAACTTATCTACGATTTCTACAGAATTGTTTCACCGAGAGTAATTTTCGGCTAACTCCCTTGACCATGCGACTTATCTGTCCGCGAAATCGAGCTTTTGTGCATATCCACGTTTAAGTAACAGCTCCAGTCGTCTTTTCAATTCAGGTTTTAGTAGCAATCGAAAAGTCAAATATGCATGTTATGTATTATATTACGTACTGTCTCACTAAAGCAATATTAGTTTATTCTTCAGGTTGAAATTGAGCCTAGTTGACTAGCTATTAGGTGAACTGCTGAATAAAAGTATATTTGACAGACAGAGAGATACAACTTAAACTCAGCCAAATGGTTCTAGCCGGCAGCACGGAGACGAATGCGGACAAACTAAAGAGAGTCTTTATCGGAGATTCATGCAGAACCTCTCTGCATTGAACTTGACTTCGAATCCTGAACGGAGAAATTGAGTATTTTTTGTGGCCGGACAACCTGAGCAATGTAGACGTATACAGTAAACTTTCGTTAATTCGACCTCGACGGGACCTTGAAATTTGGTTGAATTATCCGAATGATCGAATTAAAAAGGACAGTAAAATGGTTAAAATTAAACTTCCTTTTATTGTCCAAAGTACTCAGGGATGGTCTGCTTCCGTCTGCACTTAAACGTGCGGTGTTCAAAGCATGCTCTGGAGAGCAGCGTAACTAAATGTCGCGTCCCTGAAAAATCGCGTAGTAAAAAAACAAAACAAAATAAAACACGAAAAAAGTAAGTTTTACACGATTTTGGTTTGGGCTAGTTGGTTCTTACTTGACATGATTAAAATAGCGCAAACTTGACAAGGACAACAAAGAAGGCACACGTACAACATGACTGTTGTACGTGTGCCTTCTTTGTTGTCCTTGTCAGGTTTGCGCTATTTTAATCATGTCAAGTAAGTTTTACAGCAGTCTTTGGCGCCAAACAGCCAGGCCGTCGGCGACAAAAAAAAAAAAAGGAAAAGAAAACGTGCGCTTTTTGACGCGCAAGATAGACCGCACGCGATGCTACAAAAAAGCGCTTTGAGCGCGCAATAAAAACTTCAGTGACTGCAAAAAAAAAAAAAAGAGAACTTCCGCTTTTGGCGCGCAAGATGGGCCGCACACGATGCTACAGAGAATCGTTTTGAGCACGCGCGCGCGCTGTCTTTGCGCCCGACCCGACCACGTGCAATGTTCTCCGTGCTACTCCATGCCAGGTTGGTCGCGCTGGCTCGTGTCATTTGCTACGGTCCATCTCAACAGCGTAGAGGAGCGGGCGCATATTTGCGCACGTTCGGCTTTGCAGCAAAGAGTCCGTGTTTCGCCGTAGGTTGGTAGGTTTTCTGCCGTGATGCCGTGCAATGTGAACCCGCGCGCATTCGCTCGGGACGAATTATCCGATGTGGAGTCATCCCGAGTTCGAACTATCGAACTTTTCCTCCCATAGAAATGTATGGGCACTCGCGGGGACTTTTGAACAGGATCGAATTAAACGAAAAGTCTAATTAACCAAAGTCGAACTAACGAACGTTTACTGTATTGCTGCTGGCTTCGACGGGGGTATAATATAAATATTGGAGGCACGAAAAATCATAATGTCGTCGCAGCTTCTAACTTTGCGAGACTTTGCGAGAATGAGGGAAATTGTCTGCTTTCACCTTATGAAAGCAGACAATTTCCCTCATTAAAGGGCAACTCCGGCCAAAACTCAAAATGAGATAAATTACTGGTATCGCTGTAGTGACACAAAATACGACCCCAGCCAAAATATTACGTCCGTGGGACGCCGCATTCTCAACTAATGCCGATAATGAAATTGCGACCCGCCGCGACCGCTGCTCCTTAGCGGGCGGCCAGCGGGTTGCCGATCGCTAAAGCAACAATGGGCCGTGACATCAGTATCGTTCTCTCTTTTTCCTCCGGTCCGGGTGTTGCGCGGAGTGCGCTTCCTTGAGCCGCTACCACCGCTACTTTGGCTTGTGATTGGCATGTTTAGCCGTTGCCTTTATCTGTAGCCCGTGTAGCTTCGGTATAGCCTTTTGTTCATTTGCTTGTGAGGACTCCAAGACTCGTTTTAGCGAGCAACTTGGTGCGCCCAAGACTGCACAGCCGTTCCTCAAAAGATGCCGAGTGCAACTTGTAGCGCTCTGGGCTGCTCAAACAGCCCGCTGTGCAACACGGAGGTGCTATTTCACAAGTTTCCAATGGACCGGAAACTGGAGAAGGTGTGGGTGAACGCTGTTCGGTGAGTGGACTTTGAACTTCGGCTTTTACGTGCCCAAGGAAGAAAAACAACGAAAAAACAGACGTGTACAGCCCAGCACACGTGTGTTCGGGAGCCGCGGCCCGTGCTGGAGAGGCTCAAAGCTTCGTGTCTGGGACCGACCCGCAGCGCGAAAACGAGAGGCCTCCAGTACTGGGGCCCTAATCTGGACACTTGGCGAAAAAGTCGGCGAGAAATCTGGCGACCATGATTGACCGACGCTGCACTTGACCTTGGCGCCGGCCAATCAGGGCCACCGAATTTCTCGCCGTCTTTCTCGCCAAGTGTCCAGATTAGGGCCCTGTACGTCACTGGCAGCGTGGCGTAAAGCAACGCCGCTCCATCCACGGAGCCCCGATGACAATTTATGCTTAGCGACGAGTACGGAAGACCACACACACGGTGACAGCCGCCGAGTACCGCACCGAACGAGTTTACTCGTTTTCCAGTCGCTAGCTTTTGGGTATACAAGCGACGAGTAGGGCATAGCACACGCACGGCGGCGGCCGCCGAGTAGGGCACCGTAAGAGTTCACGGGTTTTCCAGTCGCTAGCTTTTGGGTATACGCACTAACTCTTGCTACATATGCTGGATAACTACCACGTATACAGAATTAAAATAAAATCAGCTTACCTCCTATCTTTAGACGGCTAAGGCAACAGAAGTAGGTGCCGCTCGGCCTGCGCACTCGTTGAACGAGAATGATCCTGACATCACGTTCACATAGCGGCTGATTTCCAGTGTTGCCGGGGCATCGAGCGGCTAGTTTCGGTTTTGTTGGCCGCGCCCCAAACAAAACTTTGAGGCGTCATTATCTTCAAAACTACGCACAATAACGAGAAAAAAATTACACCTTGCAATTCAGGGACGCTGACTGCACTAAAAACAGTCATAATCCCAAAATCGAAAGTATGGACCGGATTTGCCCTTTAATCGTATGCAGCGAGCATGTTTTCCAGAATCAAGTAATTGCGAAATCACCCCAACCCCTTCGGTGTGGACCCGAGGATTTGTCGGCGAAAAGCAACCAAGTTGAATAGCCAACGCACCGACCGGCATGGGTGGCTTAATTTTGAAGCTAATTGAGCACAACAAAACTCAAGAAAAGCAGCTTCGAACCTTCCCATTCACTTGACTGCAACATTGGTGTTCCCTCCAGTGAATCACCTCGTCTGTCGTCCTGAGTCCCCCGTTATACATTCTTATAAAGAAACCACTTATTAGTTACCAAGTTGTCGTCACTTTGAATGTGATTCGAGACAGACAAGAAATCAAAACATTTTTCTATCATTCCTCTTCATTCAAGAAATCGAAAGCACGCGACCGTGTAGTTGTGGAGTAAACGGGCTTTCAAAGACGTGATGGAAGGAAACAATCTACTGAGGCTTCACCACACTAATGAACCTTCGTCAAATTACATTCTTTGCCACTGCGCCCGACAACACGAGTCCGCGAAAGCCACCAGAGACGCAGAGGCGCAAAGCGACCTGTTCCGGCTGGTTTCCAGTTTGCCCGCTTGGTGGCAATTGTTTTGCTGGAGTCGCGAATAGAACCTCATAAAACTGGTTCACAGGGCTGAAACTTTGCATGCCCTCCTCCTATATGGCTACAAACACCCTTTGCAAATTTCACGCCGATTGAGTGAGCGGTTCAAAAGTAGACATGCCCAGGTAGTGTCCCCCTTAAGGGCTAGTTTCCCCAGGATCGTGTCCGGTACCAAACAAATGTCGACACAACACTTTGTTTGCCGCCGTCGCTCATAGATGGCGGTAGCTGTCCAGAGTGTTGTTTTTGCCGGTTGTCTGCTTGCCGCCGTCGCTCATAGACCGCGGCAACCTTTCCAGCCTCGGCAACCAGACAACCGGTTGCTGCCGTCGCTCATAGATGGCGGCAATATTTCATTGGAGGAAGAAGAGCGGGAACGGAACGAGCGGCAATGTGCGCAGCAGCGTGAATGGTTCCGCCATTGCCGGCGAGGCCGCTATCGCCTAAAGTTCCACTGCGTCGATCGCTCGCCTGGAAAGCCACCGCCGAGAACAGAAGATACAGCTCCGCTGCTCTTCGTTCTTCACCAGAGTTGAAAGGCTGAAAGTTTTTTAATGTGCAGCCAGTGAAACTTCTCAAATGTTGACAATCAGTTTGCATGCCGGGCTCCCGGTAGAGGGGCATCTACTGGCTTAGGCGAAATTTCGAGCCATGAAAATGTACAACTTTTTAGGTCTTGCTCTACGTAGCCTAGTTTACTTATTTTATGCCCATAGTGTACTACTTCTAATGTTAAAGTTATGAGGTGATCAGCTGAAAATTGTCACTTCCGGTTTTACCCAGAGCTAGGGAAAAGGCTTTTGCAGCCGGTCCGAGTGTGGAATGCTCCCGTGTGCAGGCAGCGTGCCCATAATCGGGGTTGGGGGTGTGCTGACCGGGGAAGATGCATACGCCAAAGTGAAGGCTGGGGCCTCCCTGCTCCAGATGTACTCGGCCCTGGTGTTCTACGGGCCGCCCGCCGTCTGCACTGTCAAGCAGCGCCTCGCAGAGCTCCTGAGGTAACAACTGAGCCCTCGTGCTCGCACAGGGGCGGATCCAAAAGGGGGGGGGGGGGGGGCTGTGCTCACAACACTGCCAACCAGCCGCATTCCTTCTAATACCTAACATTGTAGCAGTAAATCTTGCACCAAGAAGCTTCTGCTTAGGGGCCTCTTTCCTCTTCTACCTGTTAGCACTGGAAAGTTCTCGTTTTCTATTCATGACTCAAAAAAAGCATCAATTTTATCTGTTTGTAAGCCGGGACTAAAATGTTACATTGTACCAATTAAATTGCTGTACCCCAAACACTAGTACTACAGCATAATGGCCCACAAAGGTGTGTTAAAACAATTATAAATTTGTAAGCAACTAATAATTTTAACTCTTCCCTGACCGTGCCCATAGGCCATGAATCACTGGTGATCGATGGTTTCCAAGCGCCGTCAAGAAATTATATTTAGTGCGGAGAGATATGTTCTACAATCTAGTGGACAGCCGAAGAACTCTAATTTCGGTTTCAATTCAGGTCTAAGCTTTATCACAAGCTGGTGGGCTGTCAAAAATAGTCGTGGGAACAATACTTGTCTAACATGGCTAACTGCTTGCATCAGTCTTCGTAACAAAGGTGGCATTATTTGCATAATTCAACTGTATTGTGGCATATTTTTTAGACCACAAGAGCTCTTCAAATGATGTTATAGGCGTTGATTAACAGGTGGTTGTCGGTAAGCATCACTATAATTTCCAAGGCTGTCCTGAGCCGGCGTGCACATTTTATTTTTCCAAGGCGCAGAAACATGACTATCTGCTCGCATCAGTCTTCTTAACAAGGATGGCATTATTTACATAGTTCAGCTGTATTGTGGCATATTTTTTGACCACAAGAGCTCTGTGGACACTTCAAATGCTGTTATAGGCGTTGCCTGCAAGGAATTGTTTACTGGTTATTAATTTGCACCGAACCTGAGCGCACTGAACGTAGTAACTTAATAAAACTTTTTTTTTCTCGAATTTTGATTTATTTTAAAAGTTATAGGCAAATTAAAATTACAAAAACAAGCAAAAAGTGACCTCCTTCATGACGTCCTTGGTCGCTTGAGTGGCCGAGGGTGAGCTCAGCGAGCGCTCACAGCTGTTGCACTCCGTGTCGACGGCTCGAGGGGGCGCCACTAAAGCATGTTCTGGATAGGCTGTACGAAGCGGGCAGCAAAGGCGCTCGCATTGCACTTGCTGCGCGATTAAACCCTAATTCGGCATGACACTTCATTGGCCACAAACAACAGCAGACACGGGGTAAAGATCAATTCAGAACCGGAGCCACTTCGCGCTGCCATACCGCCAAACGGCCAAACCGCAAGCCAAACGCCTTTGGAATGCTCAAAACCGGTTGGGTCCTCGACCGCAGCGCCGCCGCATACATCCGGGACCTTTATATGCTCGCTGCTCATCGGTGTCTGATCCCACCACACTTTTCTTGTATGCGTGCCTTTTCCACCGCTTGGTGGCGGGTATGTCGACGGGTCATTTCTTGTTTCTGTACTTTATAAACTGCATCTGTTACTTTTCTGATCTAAAATACTGAACAAAAACTACTTTCATAAATAATTGACACGGTTCGCGCCACTTATCTTTTGTATTTCGACTAAAAAGAAGGTTTTAGCGGCTCTGACCAGTAGTAAGGCCAGGACCAAAGACCTCACATATCGTGCGTTTTCGGCACAGCGGGTTGCCCCGGTAGGTGGAAGACGTTTCCGCATCGTCTGGTTAGAAATATGACGCACTGATGTTTAGTTACTCTCTCCGTGCCTGCTGGCTTGCCCGAACCCCAAGAGACGTGGAAACTGCAAAAAAGGTAGACGCTTAAATATGATAGCAGGGCCCCTTCAACAGATGGTCATCGGTAAGCATCTCTATGATTTCCAAGGATGTCCTGAGCCGGCATGTGCATTTTATGTTCTCAACAAGATGCAGAAAAATTCTAAATATGAAGAACTGCAATCGAGGCTACGACAAAACCAAAATAGAACGCAAGGAAAGCATTCTGCTGGGGATGTGAGGTGTACTATCTGTGTTTCACCAATATAAGCATACCTTGATTGAAAAGCACACGTGTCACGGAAGCTAACTCTCCGACGAATCGAAAATAGACGTCAGTTAGAGTACACTATCTTCCAAAAGTAATAGCTGTGGGTGTAGGGCACATTTTCTATATTCAGAATTTTTCTTAATTGTCGTTTAATTTGACATAGCTGTAGAAGTTTTGGCATTTATACGCCTTTTGCACATACATTGTATTTTCAAGAAATTAAATTTGAAAAATTTTTTTTCACAGGTTACATTAACCTCCATTTATTTTTAAAGAACAACCAATTGGCCAAATTGTGATGTGTCATATTGCTCCATACGCAAGTTAGTTAGAAAAATAAAAGCGGTTGCACGGATCCTTTGAAAATTGCTACTTTTCCCGTGGTCAGGAAAAAGTTAAACAATGGTATTTGAATGCTTTTAAAAGAAGTGTTTCGCCGGCATCGTTAGGGGCTTAGAGTCGACAGCGCTTCAAGACACTGCAGCCACCACCATCAAAAGCCTGCTGTCCTTTTGGTGCACCTTTGAAACTTCATTTCATTTTTTTATATCAAATTAAGATGTTTTAACATTTAAATAAGGAGGATTCTTTTTTTTTTTTTTTTCTCCTGTACTTTGTACCTTGAATTTATATGAAACTACCTATATTTATAGAACCTTGTTTTACTGTTAGGAGGGAAACTTGGTGAGCGTATTATGACTGCTAATGAATGTAATGAACAGAGCAGACAAAGCATATTATAATGGCAATGTGGCCTACCTGCTGCCGCCTATGAGAACTCGCAAGACATGTGGACTACCTCACATAGCTCGCTGCCAAATTTTCTTCTCTTTAGTTCTTTCCCCACTCACGGGTTCCAAAAAAGGAGTGTTCTGGGTGGCCTCGAAATATCAGCCCTTGTTTCGCTAAGGTACTTCAAGCTGCTTCTCTTAGTATCTACAAACTTGCATGCTTTATTTTCTTAGCTTAAAACTACTACCTCTTAGGTCCTTCAGTGCCTGCTGCATCACATTGGTCATGTTTCAATCACCAAATTAAAAATGAAAATGCAAAATAGTTTTTTTTTTTTCTGATATTGTTTGTGTTTGCATTGTAATGCCAGCTGCTGCAAAATAAGAATGATATCCCCCTCAGAGACCCACAGACATTTGCAAGCCTGAGAAATATTCTCCTGGCAATACTGCCACCACAATGGAAGCATAAAAGTATCAGTTTCTCAGAAAATAATTAAAGCTCACATTTTCCATGCCCCGACTCGGTGTCTCCCAAGTGCCATCTCCCTTTTTGCTCATTTGGAAAACAAGTGTCGGTAATCAATTGTCAGTATAAATGTAAAAGTGTGTAAAATGTTTTTTTCTCTCTTCATTTTAGCAAAGATGGTTACACCACAATTGCAGACGCAGTTGGAGCAGATCACTCGCAAGTGACCAAGGCACTCCCTTTCTAAATCTGCACTTCCCAGCCCCCTTAATGTTTACTTTCTAGTTAATAAATTATATTGTTTTATAATTTGACCTGGCCTTGCTCCTTGGAGGTTTCTTAGAATCTTTATACCAATGTTTTAGGCATGTAGATCCAAGTTTACAGAAACCTTGAAATAAAGCTCAGCTGTGGGGAACCGAATAACACCCCGCCCTCTCACAAAATTCAATCCCCGAATCAACGTGGCGTCAATTACGACTTTCCAGTTATGCATTCAGTGCAGCAAGAGACTGTTGGCTGTAGTTTTCCTCTTTCCTATGTACCACAGGGCTGATCTGAGGTCCTGTGGTACAGTGAAACCCGTTTAGAATGAACCCACAAACAGCGAATTATTGTCAATATCGAACTCATGGAAAATATAAATAAAAATGCATGTAAAACATGCTTTTTATAGCGAACAACATATTGGTTATATCGAACTTTTCGTCCCCGGGAAGGCTTCCAAAAACACGCAAACAATCGTCTTTTAGCCTGTCCTTTCCCCCAAAAAAGAAGTAGGAAAGAAGAAAATTCCAAAAGCTCAAGTTGCAAACAAATTCGAGCAAAGAGACGCGATTCAAAGAAAGCTAAAAAATAATCTGCACGCGCGCACAGAAAAAAAAATTTTTCATCACAAAGCGTTTGCCCACGAGAGAAGCGATTTAGAAAGGGAGATAAGCTAGAAAAACAAACTGTGCATGCATGCAAAAAAAAAAAAAAAAACTTCAGCGAGTTGTTATAAGTCGCATTGTTATAGCGCGTTGCACCGCGTTGTTGCAAGTCACCTAGCTGTGTTTGGAGATTTGTGTTTGTCCTTTGTCTCACTTGTTCCCGTTCTTTAGATATTATTATCGTTCAGGGGCGGATCCAGAACTCCGTTTTGGGGGGGGGCGAAACATTTGTAAGGATACTATTTTCCCATTCTTTCTCGTGCACCGGGGGGTCCACCCATGTCAAATTGCCCTCAGAGAAGGGGGAAAGGGGGGTCGACTTGGTTTGGGGGGCGGCTGCCCCCGTCGCCCCCCTTGGATCCGCCACTGTTATCGTTATTCTTGTCCAGCTCGCTTGCACCTTTGCATTTAATAGCATTATAATCAAGAGAAGCTCTCGCCTTACAACGAACGCATCGTGGAAGTTCGTTGTAAATGGTTTTTGCTATATCGAACTACTTGCTATATCGAACTGATGGTACCGTTTCCTGCTGTTCGTTATAAACGGGTTTGACTGTACACCGCAGCATGTTTTTTAGGTGCTCCACTTCCAGCGAACCCGACTGAATCACCTCTCTTTTGGAAAGAGATACTTCTGCTTTTGTTGGTAGTGCGACAAGGTTTCTCAATTAACTTTGATGCATTGTATACTTGCAACAGACTATTTATGTAAGGAAGCAAGAACCGACACCTGTTCCACAATTTATGCACGTTATGGCATTCATTCTCGGCTTTAGAAAGTCAGTGTTCCTTGGTCATTTGGGACAGTGATCACATGCTACCAATAAGCGGAACTGGGTGGTTTCATTTTCAGCAAAAGTCTACTTGTTGCTTTGCTATCTTATTATTGCCAATGTCTGATAATGAACTTGTGGCTGCCATTACATGCCTCTCTACTAGTATTTTTTTTTTGTTTACTTGTTGCATACATTGGAAGAATAGGCTTTTACTGATCATCATGGTGTCACAAAGAGCAAGCATTCACTGCGAGAAAACAGTGATGGAACACAGCACGCATGTTACCCCCAACCTATAAATGCACCCCTGGGTGAACTGTACCCAGGACAGGAAATGCGTACGGAGACCTCACTGGCCTGTAAGTATTCTGCTACAATTTTTTCTTTAGTACCCAAAGAAGAGGGAAGAAATGCAGTAACACGGATGGAGTTTGAATATAAGTGACTAAGCATATGTGAATAGTGAATTTTGAGTTCGAAGAGAATAGTGGTTTTGGCCGAATATTTTCAAATAGAATACTGAATAGTTTCTCTAAGCCTTTCGCTACTGCACAATGCTTATTAAATGAAAACCCAGCTGAACTCGTGAAGGTTGTTTTCAAGACTTCACTGGTCAATTTCTAGGCTAAATTAATTTTAATCTTAACTATATTTATCGACTGTGGCCTCGGAAAGTTACAATGCCTACATTGGGTTGGCAAGTAAATGACACGTTTCACTAAAATTAAACCTATAGATCGAGGAGATTCAAATATATTCAGTCACGAATAATTAACGCTGTGGCTACAGCGTTACGTCCGGACGGAGCACTGAAACGCATTTACCCAACCCCCCCTCTCTCCCCCGTGAACCTAGGGAAGGCGGAGATTTGGACGTAACTAGGTTGCGTCAGACACTTAACGCTAGACACTTCG
>JAZHYW010053041.1:0-97662 GCA_037355805.1 Ixodes ricinus | reverse complement strand
TGTATATAGACGTCCTTTTTCGAGCTCTGCTTATTTTACTGATAAGTTTGCAAAATCTCTATCTGCCGGTCTGGAAGGGGCCAAGAACCAGAGAGTTTACGGCCTGGTCGGCAATTTCAGCAAGCATTACGCCTCCAGACGCTCGACGACATCGCCCAGCTTGATGGACAAGGTTCCTCCCAAGGGGAAGGTAAGCCTAACCAGATAGTATGCGATGCCGACGCAGCACATGAGATGCATGAAATGGACTACGGACAAAGTAGTGATGAAACCCTGCAGGGGGAACAAGAAAACGGAAGACGAATGTGGACCTGGCCACAAACCTTGCGGAAAGCGAGGACCATGATCAGCCCGCAACAGTCTCAGAAAAACACTGTCAACTACGAAGCATCCTTGCGACGCTTCTAGCAGAGGAATCTCAAGAAAATCTCATCACGAAAATCTTGGGCCTCCTTACAGAAATCACCACGAAAAAGAAAGCTTCGAGGAAAAGATCGAAAACTCTCAAGGAAACGGAAACGGCTAAAGACTCTCCCACCTCGAACGCGAAGCCTAGCGCTACGTCTACGCAAGAGAATCTTGCGAAGTCTATATCAGCGCCACGCCAGCAGGAGAATGACGCAACGCCCCCGGAGAGCAGCAGCCATTACGGCAGCCGCAACCAAGTGGCAAGGACACAACGAAGGATGGGCAAGATGAAAACGCCGCGGACAACGACGACGACGGCTTCATCAAAGTCACGTACAAGCGCAAGCGACCCAGAAGGGAACCGCAGCCAGATACACAAAAACCAAACGAACATCTCAAGGAGGTCAGGATTCGCCCAAAATCCAAGACACCCATGGGAGAGTGGAAACTCGAAATACTAGGCTACCTAGAGAAGACACTGGAAATTAAACGTAAGGATGTCACTCTCAAATACTTTCCCAAATCGAATACAATATCCGTACGCACAGACTCAAAGGAGGTCCTCCAGAAAATAATGGAGAACTACACCTACGAGAATGCGAAAGGAGAAAAAATTGAAGTCAGTACGTACCAAGCCTACTGGAAGAAACATATTAAAGGAGTCATTTATGACGCCGATATAACTGGAGAGGCAGAATCTCTCATTGACCTCGTCGATTCAAAACAGGTCCCAGTGGTGGCAGCAAGACGCATGGGCAACACCAAGACGGTAGCGATCACCTTTGAAGGAGAGAAACTGCCTCGATCCATACTATTCAACAGGTACCACGCTCCACTGTACCCGTTCAAGCCCAAAACGATAGTCTGCGCGAATTGCCACCGTACGGGACACAAGCCAGACATTTGTGTTCAAGACCCTGTCTGCGCCAGATGCGGAAGGACACACCCAAGAGAAGGAATGGACACGGACACGAGCGAAAGCGAATGCCCGGATCCCAAGACCTACTGTCAACAATGCAAAAAGGAAGGCCATCTCGCTACGGACAAGAATTGCGCAACGAGAATAGAGAATAACAGGAAGATGAGAGCATCCATTCAGGCACTGAAAGCGCAAGCTCGATCATCGCAGGTTGGAGCTCGTACCGAGACTGTACCAGACTCGTCGAGTAACCAGACAGCAGCTCCTGCAGCACCAACTGCGATGCCTCAGACAACGGTTCCGGTCAAAACCCCAAGCCCAACTTCATTGGCAGGCTCCTACGCCAACGTCTTGTGTAGGAGCCTGGCAGAAGCAGAAAACCAATCAATTCGCACAGAATTGCAAGCTCTGAAAGGAACTCTACAAGCATTTGTCGTTCAACAAGAACAATGGAGAGTTCAACTCCAGCAGCAGCAACAGATGCTCCAGCAAATGCAGCAACAGCAGCAACAGACACAAACCTTCATTCAAAAGTTCTTCGGAGGGGCACTCTCCGAACTTCAGGCTACCGCGTCCCCGTAGATGATCAAGGTCGTGCAATGGAATTGCCGAGGGCTCCGACTTCGGGCGGCGGAGCTCAACGCGCGGTTTCATGCAAGACCACAAGATCGTCCGGACGTTCTGCTGATGCAGGAAAATAACACGACCCTGCCATGTATCAAAGGATACGCAGTATACTCAACGCCCACTATCACGGACAAGAAGGGAGGTGCACCCGGAAAATCGGCAATCTTCATAAGCCATGCCTGTCCACATCACGAAATCGATCTCTCTCGGTGGTGCAATGACGAGCAAGAAGTCGTCGCAATACGAACAGAGATCGAAAAGAAGACTATCATACTAGTGTCAGCCTATTATAGACCAAACAGGAAAACGAAACATTCGGATTTCTGGAACGGCTGGATTGCCCATCTGCACCAGACATATCCAAAAGATCAAAAGCTATACTGCGGGGATTTTAACCTTCAGCACGTAGCGTGGGGCTACAGGAAGAGTTCCAAGACAGGCAAAGAACTTTATGAGGAGATGACGCAGCACGGCATGACGCTAATGAACAAGGAAGGCGTTAAGACGCGAACCGGACTGGGGCCTAAAAGTCAGGATACGTCTCCGGATCTGACGTGGACAAATAACAAATTTGTGAAGCAACAAAAGTGGAAATGCGGTCCAGACGCATGGGGCAGCGATCACCTCCCAATTTTCGTGGAGATGTCACTAACTAAAAAAAGAAAGGATGTGAAAAACAAAAGAGTCACGCGTACGGTGAACTGGGACGAGTACAGAAAAGCACTAACTTCACTAGGAAAGGACGACACCCCTTTCGAAAAGCGCCTCACAGACGCCCTCAAGATCGCCACCATAATCAAGGAGGTAGACGAGGATAATCCGGTACCCGATCTCTATCTTCTAAAGTTGTGGGCAAAGCGGCTGCAAGCACTTCAAGCGTACAGGAAGGGACCCAAAACGGTGTACGGCCGCAGAAAGGTTACCAGAATAACGATCGAAGCCAGGTATTACGCGAAACGACTAGAGCGCCAACGATGGCTAGACTACAGCGCCTCTCTCTCGGAGAAGACGTCCATAACTGCGTTATGGGCAACCTGCAGAGCCATGATGGGCAAAAAGAAGAATAAAAAAGCTCCCAAGGCCATGGCGCTTCGAGCGAACAAGACAGAAGAAGAAATGGCGAAAGAAGCCGGAAATCTTTTTTCCCACAGCATAGCCACTGCCAAGACGCGGAATGCTACGAACGTGAAATGCTGGCTCCTGACGACAAAATGGATTCACCCTTCACTAAAGGCGAATTCCAAACAGCCCTCACAAGCGGCAAACAGCGGACAGCACCCGGTCATGACAAAGTAACAGTACAAATGCTCAGGAACCTGCCGGAGGAAACGAAGGAGGCCCTCCTTGAGAAAATCAACGAAGTGTGGGAACGTGGGGAGATCCCCACCGAATGGAAACATTCAATAGTTATACCAATCCCGAAACCGGGTAAAGATCACACAGTCCTCGCCAACTACAGGCCCATCTCGTTAACGCCATGTGTTTGTAAACTCATGGAACGTATGGTCCTCGACAGGCTCAACTGGTACCTTGAAACGAACACCAAAGCCTTCCACCCTGCCCAAACCGGCTTTCGAGCCAACATGGGTACACAGGAAAGCTTGTTCCTTATTTCAAGAGACATGTCCAAGACAGACAAGCCACTAGGCACAGACACAAGGACCATTGTAGCAATCGATGTTCGAAAGGCATTTGACTCCGTGCCCCATGCTTCAGTCATCAGAGAGGCGATAAAGTTGGGAGTACACGGCCGGGCACTCAACTTCATTAAATCGTTTCTCGAGAACCGAACGTACTCCATTCGCTACGGAGAATTTACTAGCGCACCGGCGAGAAACGGAGTCGGAGTACCGCAGGGCTCCGTCCTGTCACCCCTCCTCTTTAACATAGCTATGGCCAATTTACCGAAGCTACTTCACAAGATCCCCAACCTGCAGTTCACTGTATACGCAGATGACGTGACGATCTGGACTACCCACGGAGACCTAACGACGCAGCAATCCACCTTACAGAGCGGACTCGATGCTGTTGATTCCCATCTCAACGAGGTTGGTCTTAGAGCGTCCTCAGAAAAGACCACGTATATGGTAGTGGCCTCAAGAAAACAAAGAATAGCGGACGTTAAGAATAGGATCGTTCTGTCGCTAGATGGGAAACGTATCCAGCCCTCAGAGACCATCAAAATCCTCGGAGTCACATTTGAGGACACCGGCGGCGCAGAGGGATGGATCAATGCAACACAGAAACGGTGCCACGCGGCGCTGGGAATCATCAGACGAATCTGCTCAATACAAGGCGGAGCATCGGAAGAAGTAGCGCGACGGATGGTCAAGGCACTATTCGTTTCAAAGGTGTGTTATGGCGCACAACATTTCAAACTGACAAAACGCCAGTGGTCCAAGCTAGAGACTTTAAACAATCATGCCATGAGGGTGATCACGGGTCTGCCGCGATTCACTCCCCTGAACAAACTACGACAATACGCCCAACTCAACTCCATGCGGGAAACGGTGGAGACAAGAGAGAAGGCACTCATGGAGCGGCTGAAACACACAGCTGCCGGGAGAGGCATACTAGGACAAACAAACATGGCATACATGGCGTACACCTTGCCTTCACTACCAAGAGAGAATCCGCCGTGGATATCGCATCTCGACATTACGGACGGAAGACCAACAACCCAAGCGAACGCGAACCCGCAGAACCAGGCAAGAAGAGAAAGGCTAGCGAAGGCCCATCATAAGATGGTCCAATGCTGGGAAGACCCCTCGAAGATCCTGGCAATATACACGGACGCGGCGCATGATGCCGGTGCTAACGTGATATGTGCTGCAGTAGTCATACCCAGACTCTGCAAGACGCAATCCAAACTTCTTCCCAAGGGGACAACTGTCAAGGGTGGGGAACTCTCCGCGATTTCCCTAGCGCTCGAAACTGTCAGGGACATGCGGAAATCAGAAGCAGCAACGCCGCAAGACATCCGCATCTTCGCGGATTCAGCCGAGGCTATTTCGGAATGCGGGAAAAGATCCAGCGCCAGCAGAAAGGTGAAGCTGATCAAGGAATTGATCGGTGAACTTCGACAACTGGGCACCAATACAAAGATATCCTGGGTTCCCGCACACATGGGAATCGAGGGCAACGAGAATGCTCACGCACTGGCTCGCGCGTCTCTTCTGTCTCTCCTCCGCGAGTGCAGACGTGAGATTCCACACTTAACAAACCATGACTACGCACGGCCTCCGATAGATGCAGATCGTGCCAAAGAAATGGAGACTGATTATGACCCGGAAGAAGAGCGGCAACTTGTCAAGCTCGAGTGTAGAGAGAAACTCAAAGAGCTCCTCCCAGACGCACCGGGAACAATTCCTCGAGGTTTCGGCCGAAGAGAAAGAATTATTCTAACGAGAATACAAACAAACACAACATGTACGCCAGCGCGAATAGCCTCATGGTCGCGATCACCATCATTTTCAAACCAAGGCCGATGCAATTTCTGCAACGACAACACGAAGAAGGCCGACCAAACACACCTCATCTGGGACTGTCCCGGACTAGAGGCATGCAGAAGAAAACACAAACCGACGGAAATCATCGCACTAGAGGGATGGACTCACCCACCAGGTCCCTGTGACAAATCAAGAAAAATGATACTAAACTCGCTGCTTAAGTTCATCTTCGAGGCGGGCATCGACGTCTACTGCTAATTTTTGTTTGTTTAAATGTATCCCCTTCCCCACAACCTCTTAAGTGTTTCATCCCTTCCCTTCTAGCCCAATGTACCAGCGTCCAAGCCAAGAGCTACTTGACGCACTCCCCTATTCCCTTTACCCTTTACTATGGTCAATAAAGCGCTTACAACAACAACGCGCTTAAAGGGACCATGAAAATGACCTTTTTACTTTTGCCAGATAACTTTTACATTAAACCTTCAACGTTCACTGAATGCCGAACAGGCATCCGTTTTCGTCTCGGTTCATTAACTTCTACACAAAAAAATAATGAAATATCGACTTTTTCTTTCTCTCCATCTGACCGCAAAACAAGTTGCGGCGTAATTTTGACGGTCGTGACGTACGCTGGGACGGGAACCGGAAGTTCTCTCGGCAGTAGGAGAGTGGGAGCGTTAGCGGCGGCGAGTTGGGGGTGGGCCGGTAGGTTTTACTGCGCTGATGTCACCGACGTATTTTCTGAATCGACGCCTCTCATCGCCGCGATAGCCATAGACACATCGCAGCTGTGCGAAATTCAGTGAGATATGTTGCGCCACAACGACAGCATGGGACTAGTCTCATACGCCGGTATGCCTGTTGGGAAGTGCGGCGAGTCTTCCGGTGAAGACTCCAGAAGTCAACCCAACTGTCATTGTTGATAAAAGGCGGCCCGTGTCAGTCGTTTGCAAAGCAACGTAGATGGAAACAAATTGCCGCGGCGTTTTTCATGGCCTCGGAGATGCAGGAGCGAGCCGACGTTAAAAAGAAACGTTTGAACTACGACAGTGTCAGCAAGAGCCACGTAAATACCTGTTCACACTCTGAGCGGACGCGCGCGTTTGATGGAAGTGCTGTATTCGCGTTGTTGGTGAGCGCTTCGGGACCGATCTTTTACGATTGCAACTCGATACTGACACGCGGCACTCGGCAAAGGAAGGTTGGCCCGGCATTGCACGTAGCTCCCACAAACTTTTTAGCTCGACAGTGACGTGCAGTCGTGTCAGAATAAAAAGTGGCATACTAATAACACTATAAGTGTACATACTGTGTTACGTAAGGTAATTCATACGGCGTTTGTTCGAGCTCTATATCACACAAAACAAGAAGATAGAATCGACGAGAGTTCCTTTCGACGACAGTGTTCGTCAACACCGCCTCGGAAAACAAGGAGATGACAAGGGAAGAGATTGACCTCACCTGTTAATCTAAAATTGAGGTCAGCGATCAAACTATAATACGGGAAGGGTCCACAATGGTCGCGCGGGCATATGCCATTCATGTACGCCAGCCTGGTGGTGGGCAGACTGTCTGTGGCCAAGTACCGTCGAAGCAACGCTGCGCCGAGTCGGAGTGCCTTCTAGGCCTACCGTATTTACTGCACAATGAACGCACTCGCGTAATGAACGCACCCCCCAAGTCGGCTCTCAAAATTTCGACTTTTTTTTCCCTCGCGTAATAAACGCACCCCCAACTCGGACGTCAAAATTTTGACCCCCTCCCTCCACGCGCGCGAAAAGAACGCACTTTTCTATCCTGGTGCAGCGAGGTCGCGAATGCATGTGCAGCGTGAGCGAACAAAACGCCTTGTGAAACGCGTTAAAAAAATAAAAAAAGCTCCAACGGAAGCAAAAAAAAAGGGATAAGAGACTTTTTTTTTTGCACAGCACAGTTTGGATTTTGGGTTGCACGCCGCGCGCAAGGAGTTAAGAAAGAGAAGCGGAAAAGCCCTCGCCTAAGCAATGCGAAACAAAACAGCTTGCGAAAGGCGGCGAAAAAAAAAATTCCACGGAACCAAGAAAAAGAAAAAAAAAATACTTTTTTTTTTTTTGTTCAGCGCAGGTTGGTTGCGAGTTGCGCGCGTCGCGCAAGAAGATAGGAAAGAGAAGCGGTGAAGCCCTCGCCTAAGCAAAGCAAAACAACTTGCGAAAGACGGCAAGAAAAAAAAAATCCACAGAATTAAGAGAAAAGAAAAAAAGCACAAAGAGGAGCTCTTTTCTTTTTTCGCGCGACGCAGTTTGGTTCCAGGGTCGCGCGCCGCGCGCAAGGAGATAAGAAAGAAAAGCAGTGAAGCATTGGTGCAGCGAGGTCGCGAAAGCGTGGGCAAACAAAACTTGCGAAAGGCGGGGGGGGGGGAGGACAAACAAACACAGAAGCAAAAAAAAAAAAACACATGGAGAGGGGCCTTTTTTTTTTTGCACATCGCAGTTTGGTTTTGGAGTTTCCGCGCCGCGCGCAAAGAGATAAGAAGTTACGTCGATTTTTGCCGGATAAAAGGTCCCTTCATTATGCGAGTAAATACGGACGCAAAACTTTTACCTCGCGTAATGAACGCACTCCCCAACTTTGCCTCCATTTTTCGAAAAAAAGTGCGTTCATTATGCGAGTAAATACGTTATTCTGCGCAGCTCGCTTGATTGGAGTCGGTGGATTCGTGGATCGTCGTAGCTTTTCTCGGGCGTTCGTGGATCCAGCGTTCTTGTTCGTCGTGGTCTGTTTCAAGTACTTTTTTCTTGCTGCTTGAACTCGGGACGCGCGAGAAGAACACGTAGAAGAATAAACGTTCGTTGGTCGTCGCGACCAAGCGACGCTGTCGGCCATGCTGATTTGATCGTAAAAAGTGCGTAAAGGCTGAACTCCATGGAACGAATTATGTGGCGAACGCCGCCTGACGGCACGCTCGCTTTGCGCGCGACGTAGCAGGCACTGTGCTGATTCCACGCGCAGAGCAAAAGCCGCCGGGCAAAATGCGTCGGTTATTCGCAACATATTCGTCCCATGGAGTTCCTCCGGAGCTGGCTCTCAGCTTCGTTTACCACACGATAGATGGCGCTTGGCTCTCAGCATTATCAAATTTGGTACTTTTCGTCACACATCTCTAATTATGCTACAAAATGTGGATCTGAATATTATTTAACAAAACTTTTAGAAATATTTGCGGCTATTATTGTTTGATCGCGGTGCTGGTGAGGTAGGCGCTTACCCAATAGGCGACGTGGATTCGGCTGACGTGCTGCAGTTCCGCGGATGCATAGCAGTGAAAAGTCAGAGAGCTTTCGAAGGAAAGAAGGCGCAAAAGAGTCCAGTTTTCTTTTAAAAGTTCTATAGCAAAGAATTTTTCTTGGCTCCCTATTTTTGTGTTTTTGTGTTTCTTTTCACACCTTTTACGGCGTCCGGTGGATGAAATTCGATTTCAGAATCGTTTCATGGTCCCTTTAACAGGACAGTGAAATGCGTGGGCTTCGGGCCAAAGGAGAATAAATACAGGCTTTTCATCTTTACAGGCGAAAGCTACGTGCTTAGTTAGACCAATTAATCGCTTACCTTTTACACCAGACAACACTGTGTAGATGAAAAACTTGTCTTTATTTTCCTTTTGCCCCTAAGCCCATACATTTCACTGTCATCTTAATTGCGAATGGAGGTTTTTGACGTCATTTTTGCTAGCGTGTGCTCGCGCACACCGGCGGCTGCTGGCTCGTGGAAAGAATGTGCGCCACTTATTATGGACACTAAATTCCTTGGTTCAGTATCCCTTTAAAGGGTCACTGAAACGCTTTTTCAACGGTTTCCTGTTTAGCTTTCCTCCTCAACTTATAAATCGCGCATTCTACCAAACATTTGAAGACGGAAAGGGGGAGTCCCCTCTTGCTCGGACTCTCGTTTGTGTACCCGGACACAGCCATTCTCCCCCTAGAAGATTAGCCCGTCGCTCAAAATTCAGACAAAAGTTGCTTTCCCCACCCTGAAGCTGACAGTGCTGTGGAAGCTACGGGCTCGTTGGGCCAGCCACACTTTTGCCACGTGATCACGCGTGACACTGCTGTGCTTCCAGTACAAGCTGAAGTCGATGGCTGTGGTCGTTGGTGGAGCAGCCGTCGGTTTCCTGGGCGTTGCAGCGGCTTCGGGCAACCCGGACTTCTACCGGGACGTGGCTATGCCATTCGTACACCAAATTATGAGCCCCGAGAGCGCCCACCGGATGGCCATCCTGGCTGCCCGCTGGCAGCTAGTCCGTGGCCAGAGAAAACCCGATCCTCCGGTGCTGGTGAGCGCGCCTTAATCGCTCCACCTTGGGGTTCTCTTTTCATCTTGAAGAGTTCTGCACCTCGAATACCATATTAACCCGAAACGGATCCCACTTCCAAAACAAAGCAAGAGGGTAAAACAGGAGTGGGCCGCCTTTTGGTGTGTCAATCATGAATAACTCCCGGAACACTTGTACCTGGATGCTCATCCCTATGTGCAAAATGTCCCCCTCCCCCAACACACACTGGGTTAACATTTTTGTAATGAGCCGCTGCAGACTGTTGCTGTGGAGCGGTGTGAATGGGTGGGCCGGGTAGGTTAACGCGTGCCCCAGCGATACATGCTCGACGAAATATCTCTACAGCATACAGTTTGTGTAACGAGCATTGACGAAACGTGTGTCCATGAAGCATATATCCATGAAAAGTCGCCCATGAAACAAAGTTTTTACGAAATGCCGGGAGAATAAGAAAGATGATATTCTGCCGGTAATTGTCACATGATTTTAGACAGCCAATTGGAGGTGACTGTTGGTAGAATTTAGTGCAAATTGTTCTCCTGGCTGCTGGGAGAATAAACGTTGCCATAAGACAATGGTTAGTGCTGAAACTTTGGCATCTGGTTTGATCGCTAGCGCTACATTTGGACGGAGAATGAGCATTCGGCGATGCATAGTTTATTTGTGCAGTGAAAAGAACACTGTAAATTTCAGTTTTCGGGGTCACGCTGTATGTTTAGTCAGCAGCAATATAAGCTGGCCCAGTTTAGTGCTAGGTGAAAAGGGTAAAATACCACGTGCTGTGCACCTGGCCTGCTAAGCTATGCAACGACCGCCACATTGCAATGAAGAATGTGGCAATCCATTCAGACTTCTTTTGCAACAGTCTAACGTACCCAGCACTACCCGCATGGCTTTTGTGCAACCCCAGCCTGAACGCGACTGGGCCGGCTGATACTGCCATAACCTGTGCATTAGATGCCTGGGACAAACAGATCATCTTGCTTCTTCGGTATAGATGTTTTGAGCCTTGAAAGTAGGAACAAAAAGGAGAAGACAGGATTTTCTAACTTGTCAGATGAACTATTGCTATGATTGTCAAAACCCCTCACACTTGCCCAACTCGTTGCACATATCAGAACCAAGGTAATATGATTTTTTGTTGTGGGTTATCTTTCACTTGCTTTTTAACAACATAAAACTGGACAAAGAGATGCGGTTGAGTTATCATTCATTGTGTTGCATTTTTTTTTTCACACTTATGAGGCATTAATAAAGATGCACTTGTAGAAAATTCTGACAGAAAATGCAAAAGCAAGTAAAGACAGGAACAAGGTGTTTAGACATTGGTCATGCCACTTAACAATAGAAGACATCTTATGGAATGGCAACAGCTTTGTGCAGATAAGACTCCAGCCTCTGATAGATCTGTTTGAATTGACACACACAAATATAGGTTTACAATAAGTTAGGGTGCAAACAAGCGGGTGAAAGTTTAACATTTTAGACAAAACCCCGAAACAGGGGGAAGGAAGGACAACACAACACGAAGTTGAGACTTTGAGTTGTGTTGTCCTTCCTTCTTCCCCCCCCCCCCCCCCGTCTCTTGGTTTTGCCTAAAATTTAAAAAATTTACGTTGTTTGAATACTTAATCAGTTGGCTCTTCATATTGGTTATAGTGTTTCTTCTATGGGCTGAAGAACAACTCTGTATGCAAGAAAAAGGGAGACGCCTGTGGTAGTCTGGGTCAGGGTGTAAGATAGACAGGTGGGGAAACGGCCCATAGAGGCCTACCGCAGCGCCGTGACCGGATTGTGTACTCGTCTGCTTGCGGGTACCCTCGATTTGCAACAGATGGCGCTGCGGCGAGAAGAAAAAAAATCTCCGTCAGTTTAGCCGGTCGCCACCGGTCGCCCCACTTGGTCGGCCACCCGGAGTGAGAGTTCGCGGTGCTCCACATAGATGGCGCAACAGGAAAAGAGAAACCCGGGGGTACACAATCGGCTCGCCCATTTGGCTCTTGTTTCCCCACCTGTCTATCTTACACCCTGGTCTGGGTACTCTGTACCAAGATGTCTCACCATGATGCCCCTTAGGTATTTTTATTCCACTTGATGCAAACCTGAGAAAATTTTGTCTTGTTTTAATTAATCACAAATAAATGATAAGAGCTCAGCATCTTGCAGCGAGTGAAATACATAAAGACAAATAGCAGCTGTTAATGAAAGACATTCACCTTCTCATTGAAAAATTTGAAGAATTGACTCAAATCTTGGATAAACTCGTATCTGAGATTTTCAGTTATCATCGCTGCTGTTTCTGTTCACTACTAAGCTGACAGGGCGGTGGGAACTGTGCACTTTTCGAGTCAATCAACTGTTGATCTTGCACCATGGGATCACACTCTCTGCGCATATTAAAGTGCAAAGAGTGGAATCAAGCAATGAAAGGGAGGCATTTGATTGGTCCGACAAGCCCGTAGCTTTCACCGCCCTGTCAGCTTGGCGGTAAACAACGTGTAAAGTTAACTTTGAGGTGGAGTTTAAGCCCCGTGCCATGTGTAGCTCGTTGGCGGGCGCTCGGTGAGTGGCCTTTACTGACATGCAGACTTCCTTGCCAGCGCACGGAGCTGTTTGGGCTGAGCTTCGAGAACCCCGTGGGATTGGCGGCCGGTTTCGACAAGCACGGGGAAGGTGTGGGAGGCCTCGAGCGCTGGGGCTTTGGCTTTGTGGAGGTGGGCTCGGTGACTCCTCTGCCCCAGCCAGGGAACCCCAAGCCCCGCGTCTTCAGGCTTGCTGAGGACCTTGCTGTAATCAACAGGTGTGTGTTGGTTTCATCGTTTCCATCATCAACTCTCCGGGAACCCACTTAAAGATAAAGTGTGCATTTTAAGAAGAAGAATATAGAAGAAGGAAAGTGTTCACATTGAAGTGTTTTGGCAGGGTGTCTAATATCTGTAAATGCCGAAATAAACTACAAATTTTTTTAGTACCACCGTGCCTAAGCCTGGATACAGAAATGTACACTTGGCTTTTAAATTTTTCCTGGTGCAGACATAATATTTACTGTAATAAATTATGCTTTGATAATTGAAAGCTGTCTCCCATGTTTTGCTTGTTTTGTTTATCTCTTCTATTAATAAATACTTAATTGAAAATATTAGGACAGAACGAGGTGTATCTGATTATAGTGTCTAAAAGGCGTTCAGATGAGCCCATAAACAATTAGTTCTTAACCATTGATTATTCAAAATGATCACTCTGGAACAGATAGACCAGCCAAGCTTTAACTCTTTCCCGACCATGGGAAAAGTAGCAATTTTCAAAGGATCCGTGCAAACACTTTTATTTTTCTTACTAACTTGTGTATGGAGCAATATGACACATCAAAATGTGGCCAATTAGTTGTTCTTCTAAGAGAAACGGAGGTTGGTGTAACGTGGAAAAAAGATTTTAAAGTTTTATTTTCTGAAAATGTGATGTATGTGCGGAAGGCATATAAACACCAAAACTTCTACAGCTTCGCCAGATTAAACGACAAATAAGAAAAATTCTGAATATAGAAAATGTGCCCCACACCCACAGCTATTATTTCTGAAAGTTAGTGTACTCTAACTGATGTCTATTTTCGATTCGTCGGAGAGTTAGCCTCCGTAACACATGCTTTTCAACGAAGGAATGCTTATATTGGTGAAGCACAGATATTACTCCCCACATCCCCAGCAGAATGCTTTCCTTGTGTTCTACCTTGGTTTTGTCATAGCCTCGATTGCAGTTCCTTCATATTTAGAATTTTTGTGCGCCTTTTTCGAAACATAAAACGCGCACACTGGCCCAGGGCAGCCTTGAAAATTATAGTGATGCTTACCGACAACCATGTGTTAAGCGACGCCTATAACAGAATTTAAAGTGTCCCCAGAGCTCTCGAGATCTAAAAAATATGCCACAAAAGAGTTGAATTATGTAAATAATGCCATCTTTGTTACGAAGACTGATGCAAGCAGTAAGCCATGTTAGACAAGTGCAACCACCGTTCCCAGGACTATTTTTGACAGCCCACCACCTTGTGATAAAGCTTGAACCTGCCTTGAAACCGAAACTAGCATTCTTTGGCTGTCCATGAGATTGTGGAACAATTAATTCTCCGCACTAAATTTAATTTATTGACGGCGCTTAAAGACCATAGATAGATAGATAGATAGGTAATTTTATTAATTGCCTGCCAACAGTCAAGTGGCCTGGGCAGCAGTGCACTGTCCAATGAGTGAATACAGAATATAAATGCATGTTTCTCAAGTAATAAAATCAAACAAAAATGTCATCGCCTAAAAAAAGACATTATAGGTTTGTTGCAATCGTGTCATCGGACAGATTGATCGCATGTTAGGATAAAAAGTGTCTCGGCAGCTGGATGACCGCCCAGAGGGCACACAGAATCTCAAGGCCATCAACAACTCTGAACAGTCGATAGCACCATGCACAACCTGATGTAAAAAGTGCATATCTCTAGCAATTCTTCTATCATGCATAGTTAGAAGATTGATGTCCACCAAAAGAGAGTTGTAGCCATAAAAGCGGCGGGGGCCAATATGTCCATCACATAAAGTTTGTATCTACCTTGAACATTTTCAAGTAAATTGCTGTGTGACATCTCAATAGAGTTCCATATTACGGATGCAAGCTCAAGACGCGATCTAACAAGTGCACAGTACAAGGTTAACAGACACTCAGGAAAACGAAACTTTCTTGTCAACCGCGAAATGATGCCAAGGCAGCGGAGACAATGACTAGCAAGACGAGAAGCATGTAAACGAAAATCTGATCTCGAGTCTACAGTCACACCAAGATCACGTGCGTGCGACACTTGCTACGCTTGTGCTTCAAAAAGGTGCAGTCATACATTATGCCCTCTTTCTTCCTAGTAAGGGACATCACGACTGACTTTTTGGGGTTCAGTAGAAGTCTACTTCTTGAGCGCCATTGATCAAGAGTGTGGATATGTTATTGGATGTATATGCAATTACTAATATTTTCAATCTTGCGGAACAAGTTTAGTCGTCAGCGAACATGAGCACCTTTGAGTTTTAATCCAGGATAGTAAATTGTTAATAATCACTAAAAACAGGAAGTGGATCCAGGTTAGAACCCTGCGGAACTCTGGATAAAGATGCATATGATTCAGACAAACAGTTAAAAAATCTAACCCGATTTCGACGACTTTCAAGGTAACTTTCAAACCAAGCACAATACAGTGGGCATAGTCCGTACTCTTTTAGTTTAAGCAAAAGTATCTGGTGGTCAACCTTGTCAAAGGCCTTAGTCATATCAAAATAAATTGGCATCGATCACAGGCCATCATCACCGGTGATCTATGGCCCATGTGCGCAGGCAGGAAGGATTGAGGGCCCATTCACACACTTGCGTTTGACTCCATTTGACTGAGACAAGACCGCTTTTTAAGCCTCTTAGGATGGCGTAGACTGGATGCGCAGCAATGCAGCTGGTCGTAAGCCGTCACAAAAGGCTGAAAAACCGGTCTTGTCTCAGTCGGTCGGAATCAAGCGCAAGTGTGTGAACGGGCCTTTAGACACAAGTTTCTTATGAACACCCGTCATAGAGTGGTGCCATTAGTGCTAGTCAAATAGGTTTGGTAACCTGCAAAATATTCAGCGATATTAGCAGTAGTTTGCATATCTCCGAGTGTTTGCAACAAAGTCGGCCTGACTGCGAAGAGATGTTTCGGTGCCCTTTGTGTGCCCCAGGTATGGCTTCAACAGTGTGGGGCACGACCAGGTGCTGTCCTCCTTGGAAGCCGGAAAACACGGCTGGAAGCGGCCACTGGGCGTGAACCTGGGCAAGAACAAAGAGAGCGCCAGCGCGGCAGACGACTATGCGCAGGGGGTTCTCAAGTTCGGGGAGCTGGCGGACTACCTGGTCATCAACGTGTCCAGCCCCAACACCCCAGGCCTCAGGGGACTCCAAGGACAGCGCGAGCTCAGGCAGCTGCTCAAACAGGTCTGCCCTTGCGGCCTTTCGTGGTCAGGCATTCCGCTTTCAACATCGTTATGTTGCTACAATAGACACTTTTAAAAAATTTGCGTACTCCAATAACTGCTGCGTCAGTTATGTGAGGCCGTCATATTTTGGGCATGCATCAAACATGAGTTCCGCATCGGAATTCGGCGCTGGTGCCGCCAGTGCTGCGTCTACGCTCGGTGTGGACTCGGCTCGGTGGACTCAGATCCAAGCACCCTCTTCGTGCGGGAAATGGTGCCCAAATTATGGTGGTCATAAGCGTTCTTTGGTGGACTTTTGCAAAGGATCTATTATATTGCCGTGAGTGTTGGTCTCCAGTGTAGAACGGTTTCACAAGGACCTGTGGGGAGCCTCGCTTCGAGCCTTCACCGACCACAAGCCGTCGCTCGGATTGCAGAGTGGCTTGTGTCGGCACTCGACAGTCCGAGCAGCGGCTTGTGATAGTGAAGGCTTGAAACGGGATAGAGACGCCTTGGCCTGCGAGATCCCGAAGCTCGCAAATGTTTCTGCTGCCGTCCCATTTTGTGCAGAGAGGGCATAGCTCTCTACAGGGAGGCGCTCTCAATCCAATCATTGAATTCACCGAATCAGTGGTTTCAGCATGGCGCAAGGGAGAAGAGTCCAAGAAAAAGTTGTGTTACGTCGAATTACTGCGGCTTCTACTTACAGATTTTTGTGTCTTGTGGTAGAGCGGTGAACAGCTGCTCTGGGGAAGTAGACAAACAAGTTGTGGTGCTTATTTAATTTGAAATATTCATCTGGACTTGTGGCGGCTGGTGCTACAAGCACACCTTTTGATATATTTCACTGCAATCTGTAGTGCGTATAAAACTCCCAAAAATAAAAATAGCTCCGTACATAAAAATTTGCATTTCCCTAAATAAAAAAAATAATGCTGTACTTCTTTTTCTTTTTTTTAAATCTCTGCACATTGTTTGACTTAGCTTTTTGAGCCTGAGCACGAGGTTTGATACTATCAAAGTGCAGTCCGCATGTTGTCCTTTTAATATTTTTTTAAAATTATTTATTACGCAATTTATGCATGTCATATTGCGGTGTTTGCTTGTACTAGAAGCACATTTAAGCTGGGATCACATTGCTTATACATCATACAAAAGACAGTCTGCAGATACCCGTGGTTTGAATGCCGCGTGCCAAGTATCTCCTCAAATTCAATGCTATGTAGCATTCAAAGCCTGGATCTCAAGGTGACTTGCATTTGAATCTGTTTGCAGAGTGTCTTTTGTAGTATAATGTAGAAGCAGTGTGACCCCGGCTTTAAGCTGAGGTCACACTGGTTATATATCGCACAAAAGACAGTTTGCAAACACAAGTCACCACAATATCCATGACTCAAATGCCACATGCCAAGTCTTCTCCTTCAACTTATTACCATGCGGCATTCGAAGCACGGATCTCGCGGTGACTTGCGTTCGAATCTGTATCCAGACTGTCTTTCATGTGATCTATAAGCAACGAGACCCCGGCTTTAGGGAAATATTTATGGCGGTGAGATACGACCAACTTGCAATGATTTCTCCATTTCTTTTTATAAACCTTGTGATAAATGTAGGTACTGATTAAAAAGGTAGGGAGTTATCTAGTAAACGTCCAGTTTCTAGCTCATGTAGCACAAACCACCGCATCCCGTTATGCACTTTGTGATATTGCCGCAAGCGCAGCTGGCTAAGTAGGCAGCGCGCTCGTGGCCTAACGGTTATTGCGCGTGCCTTCCACGCAGAAAGCCAGAGTTCGATTCCTGGCCGCGCGCATTTTGTTGACGCAATTTAATGTTCTGGTAAATTCGAGAACCGTGTTGCTGATTCCAGTTTAGAATGTTCTACATGCCGAACCTTCTACGCCGACTGTTCCAGAAGCCCACACGTGTACAAAAGGGGCTCCGCGTGGCCAGCCGGAGTCAGTTTTTCGCCTCAGCGTTCGATCCTGCTGCTTCGCCGCTTTCGACGCCCGCGACGCTCTGTTATCTTTCTTTTTCCTTTTATTTTTGGGCACAAGTTCGCCCCATGAAACATTCAGTTTACTCAGTCATTCGCCGCCTCATCACTTGTCATTCGTGACAATATAACTTAATTGATATGCAAACAGAGAATGGGATCTCAAGCAAAAGAACTTTGGTTTATTTATAAATTCCAACCGTTTTCCAACCTGGTTTATTGGGGTTTCCAACTTCCAACCTGGTTTATTTACAGATTCCAAGCCTTAAATTTTTAGATTAGACGCGAAGTACTTTAGCGATGCAGTGGCTTTGAGCAGTTTCTTTCACTGCTCAAAGCCACTGCATCCCTGTGTGTCATAGCCACCCTGTCTGTCATAGTCATTCCTATGTTGACCAGGAATGGCCATACATACTTCTCTATATACATTCCTAGAAGTTTTTGTTTCATGGTCATCCTTGCTGGGCACGATAGAAAGAGGCACTTCTCTAAATGCGGCAAAATCAGTGCTGTTAACTCTTAAAGCACGCTGTGCTTTCTAATATGTGCAGCATCTATGTCAAGAGCTTTTTGAAAGTTACCAGCGCTGCCACAGGTGACGAGCATGTTGGCAAACATTAGCGTTGGTCGTCTGCGAGCGTCTTTTCTTTTCCTTGTGTTTTACTCCTCACCACGCGAAAATGCTGCGCATGCGCACTTGCAATCAATCGGCGTGGAAAGTGTCCGTCATTAAATTGCAAATGCTCCGCATGGTTTGAGTTGGACGTCCTCTCTGCAATCCAGGCTCTCTTTGCAATTACAGCGATAGCTGCAACACCTTATCGAACCCTAAACTATCCTTGTATATCTTGCATCTTACGTGGAGGAACCATCCATCGCCAGTGGCTGCTGGGAGAGTGACACTCTCGCCCATAACCATAAAACTATCCAGATAGATGATGTCATGCGACTACTCGCATAGTTACGTGATATTAGAATGTCATGTGACACTATAATGTCATGTGACAGTGTGGCACCACGTGGCATTGTGATGTCGCTAGACATCATGAAGTCGCGTGACGTCACGGTGTCACGTGACAACACAGATGTACTGCATCATTTTGAATGGGGGAAGAGCCCATAACAGCCCTTGCTGTAAAAATGCAGAACGCACGTAAAATGAGCTTTGTAGAAAGCTGATTCGGCAGATAAGGAAAACCAGCTCGGCAGTCCCACCAGAGCAACCTTTTCTTTTCTCCCCACGAAACCCTCAGCCCAACCCCACTACCCATTTTGGCAGACCAGGAAGTTAGCAAAAACAAAACAGACCGCAGAGCCCAAGTGAACGTAAGATGAAGCCCTCACCACCCACCCCACCGGCAATGCCTGCGACGCCGACGGCTCGTCGCTTTGTGATGACGAGGAGGACGTCGCCACCTCGCGACGAGCGACAGAGTTAGCGCAATTACGCTTGTACTGCTGGGAAGCGAGTCGAAGAAAACGACCAAAAAAGCCTTTGCGCGCGCGCTTCGGCATTTTGGAGGCTATTCAGCATTGAATGGCCTCCGATGTTTCTATTCTCAGCCATTCAGCATTGAAAGCTCGATTCCAAGAGGCCACAATGCATCCTACTCACTGCAGGTACTGGGAGCAAGAGACTCCCTTTCCAAACGGACTCCTGTTCTGGTGAAGGTGGCACCTGACCTGAGTGACCAGGAAAAGGCAGACATTGCCGCTGTCGTGACAAGCAAAGAGGTTTTTGTTTCCCTCTGATACATTAGCAACGGGTTACCGGGTGCAGCTTTTATTTTTCTGCTGCAAAAACCACAAATGCACAAAATACTATCTTTGTATTGTTCATTACAGAGAAGGACTGGGTTTTGACATGCCCCAGTCCTTTGATGGTGCTTCATTGGTTTCACATGTATACCCCTCCAATATCATTTCCCTTTTAGACATTTTGTTTACTTCATTAAAGGCAAGAGTAGCCTTCTCTGGCACTACGATATTTTGCAAGGTGCATCTTGCCTTGGAGTCTACAACCTTGAGGAATGGTTGGTTTTTTGCCCTGATCACCATTATGCCATTTATTTCTTATGCTCAGAAGTAGGTGTAGCATATGATTCTTTGTGACATTTTAGTCTTTTGTGTGGTGGGTCAAACTAAGGTCCAGATAAAGGATTGCAAACGTGTAGCAGAACATTCATCATGATTGATGTAAACCTATGCGAAAAGATGCATATCTTTTCTTCGTGGCAAGCGACAAACACTGCTCTTTTTTCTCATCTTATCTTGTTGCGTTGAACAATCACCAACAGTGGCGTTGCTAGAGGGTGTGCTTATGGGGTTTCAGCCCTCATCACCCCTTCCCCCTCCCAAAATCCAGTGTTGAGTGAAGTACATCTAAAAAGCACTTGAAGTAAAGTACAAAGTAAGGAAGAGGTTACCGTAAAATACTGGGCAAGTGCCCATGCAGAATTTAGAGATAATTGCGAAAAAATGGGGTGGGCACTTGTCCGGTCATCAATTTTACATATCAATGTACAGTGCATATTTTCTTAGATCTTACAAATGTGGGTATGGGCGCTTAGTGTGGAATGGACGGATGCGTGGTATTCTACTGTATGTACTTCAAGTAAAGTAGTAAGTATACCGGGCGCAATGTACTTCAAGTAAAGTACTATAAAAACAGTATACTTTTAAAGTAAAGTACATGTACTTTTTAACAATCTTTCATGATGCCCTTTCATTCCAGTATACAGTGTTTTCTTCTTTTCTTTTTTTGTTACGGGTATGCATCGCTTTAGGCGTAATCAGGGGTGCATGAGTTATTTTTGGAAATGGTGGCGAATATTACATAAAGTGCAGTGGCCAGGGTAGTTTTTTATACTCGCTGACAACCTATTTAACACAATCAACTTGTAGTTAAGGCACTTATTTGAATCTGTCCACAGCCGCCATTACTTCACACAGAGAAACAACTACCGTAAAATCCCGAGGTGCCCCACCCCTGAAAGGTAACCCACCCCTATTGTTGACTTGATTTGCTATTTTCTTTTAAACACCGAAAGATAGTCCACTCCTAGTAATCGCAGTGTTCGGATCGATGATGACCTCGGCGTAAATGCATCTAGTTAGCTATGGCAGGATATAAGCGAACATCGCTGACTCGTAAGTACAGTCATCTTTGCTTTATTGCCCCCACCATGATAACAAGTTTGCCAGGGGCACATAATCTTAAAATAGCATTTTTTTAACTTTTTATGATTGCACACCGAAAGTTAACTTACTCCTCCTTTCACCCAATATTCTCTCGATTTTAAGTGGGCTATCTCTCGGGATATTACGGTAGTTGACATGTTGAAAGACGATGGAATGTTTTCACATGACGATACGCCGTGTATGATACGCTGTTTGAACAATCTGATGCATCACTCCAAACAGAGCGATGTGTCGTCTGCTTGCGTGTCAGGTACGAGTGAAATATCTCCTCCCTCCTAGTATTGCTTCAGAGTTGACGAAGCATCATTTTGTGATACAAATTTAGCAAGACAAAATTTGGGTGAATGTACTTTGAAGTTGGGAATTGTACTTTGCTTGGAAAGTACTAGAGAAAAAATACTTTAAGTGAAGTAAGTACTTTAATGAAGCACTTCAAGTAGAGTACTACTACAAGTATTCTAAACCTCCTTTCAAGTAGTACTTTAAGTACAATGTACTTAAAGTCAGTGTTGGGACTACTTAGTACTTCAACTACTACTTCAAGTAGGTTTAGAAAACTTGTACTTTACATGAAGTACATTTTTTGTGTATGTGCTTGTACTTTACATAAAGTATTTTTTTCTGGTACTTTCCAAGGAGAGTACAACTCCCGACTTTCAAGTACATTCACAAAGTTTCATCTTGATATATTTGTATCATGACATTATGCTCTACTATCATGAAAAAACGCGAGCAAACGACCAAACTCGTACTGATACTCATTGCAAGTAGTAATCAAAGAACTTTTGTAATCATTTACTTTCAGAGTAATTTTGTGATTGCTTATTACATTTTTAGGTAGTCATTACAATAATAATCTGATTACTTTTGAAAATAATAAAGTTACTTGTAAATTACAATCAAATAACTTACTTTTGGAGTAATTTTGTAACTGTTTATTACCTTTTTAGGTAGTATAATTACAATACTAATCTGATTAGTTTTGAAAGTAATAAAGTTACTTGTAATCGTTACCCTTTTACCTCCTCTTCCTAATGGTGCCCTTTGTTTACACACCTTCCTACCAAGAAATTCTAGAACAAAGTTTCCGTTGGGGTGACAATCTAACGAAAGTGGTTGATTTAGAAGATGCGTATTGTTTGTAACTCGGCGATTCTAATCCAATAATTGGACAGTACAAAAGGCCCGTTTTTAAACCAGCAGAAAGATATGACGTTTGGAAAGTCTGAAGTAATTGGAAAGTAACTGTTACTTTTTCAAGAAACAGTCAGTTACTTTTCGTTATGTAATCAAGTAATATAATTGAATACTTTTTAACCAAAAGTAATAGTAATTTTATTCAATTACATTTCTGGAGTAATGTGTACAAGACTGCAAATGACGCATCGCTTCGTTTGTACTGGGGCTCCTTTCCTGCAGCATTTTGAACTCTCTCTACTTCTCAATCTGTCAGTGTAAGCGAGGAGGTTAAAAATATTAAGAGAGGAACTCCTCCACGAAAGGATTGCTTGCGGAAGCTATGTGGCCGACGTCATGCTCTTTCCTAGTATGTTCAACCCCCATTGTGTGCAAGCTAGTGCAAGCGGCACCAAATTCAGAAGTTGGAAAGACTTCTAAACTTGGTGCCATTTCCGAAAGAAATTGCTCTGTGGCCATCTGACTTTATCCAATATTTGCCACCATTTCCGAAAATAACTTTTGCACCCCCATTACCGCTAGGACAATGCATACCAGTTTAAAAAAATTATGCTAGGGTAATGAAAGAGCACCTTTAAAGGTTCTGTTAAAAAGTGCTTCTACTTTATTTTGAAAGTATGTTGTATTTATAGTGCTTTACTTCGATTCCCTTGTGTCTGGTGTGCTTACTACTTTACTTGAAGTACATAACCTCTCATTTACTTTGTATTTTGCTTGAAGCATATTTTAGATGTACTTTACCCAACACTGCTTGAAGTCCTTCCCGACACTGCCGAAATCCAAACGACCCTATAATTAGGGTTCCGTATTTTCGGATAAATTAGGAAAACACTCGCCGGTGAGTTTTACTTTGATTTTGATTTACCTGAAAAACTCAAAATTTCGAGGTCACAACGACAAAATAAAAAGCAAAAAGGAAAGTGTTTTGCAAATAAATTTCATAAAAGCACAGGGTCAGTGGTCCCGAGGAGATGCAACTTCAGTTTCCTTTGAAATCTCGAACTACCGACAAAAGGGGTTTGCCTTTTAGCTTGGAAGGTTCCTTTAGGACAATGGGTCATGGTGCCAAAATTTATTTTGTGTTTGAATTTTAAGAAATTGGGAATACCTTAAAATAAACTCAGAATTTCAGAGAATGGGAAATCTAACAGAAGTAAACTCCGATAAACCCTGAATTCTCTGCAAAAAGTAAACTCCAAGAAAGGCTCTTCGAACTTCACCGGAAATCAGCTTTGATAACACAGAATCCTACCTATAATGTACACATTCATTTTGATCCCCCCTTCCCCCACTTTGCACCCCAAGTCGCCACCCCCCCCCTCTCCCTTACTCCCCCAAAAATTCCTGGCTATGCCACTAACCAGCAGTAGCCTCGATGATGACGCACCTACTATGAATTTTTGGTAGTAAATGGTCACTACCAAGCACTGAAAGCACTGTCGATACCAACGTGCCTCGTGTGCTTTCAGTGTCAAGTGGACGGCCTAGTGGTGTGCAACACGACCGTAGGGAGGCCGCCCGAGCTGCACAGCAAGCACAGGCAGCAAGCGGGGGGCTGAGTGGAAGGCCCCTGACCGACCTCTCGACCAGGACCATCGCGGACATGTATCGTCTGACCAAGGGTTGGTTGCGCACCCTTCGCCTAACAGCCAAAATAGAGGGCCCTGCTACTTTGGAGGCTCCTCATCTGGGAAGTCCTGTGAACCAGGTTGTGCTCTATGTCTTTTTGTTCAGATCAGCCACCAGCGCTCAACAAAAAAGTGGCTTTGGTACGATTCTCGCTAGACCCGAGAAAAGCCTGCAGTTTGTTTGTTGAAATTCCTGTTATCCCGAGGAACTGACCTTCCAGCTATTCAGTCATGGTACTGTTTTCGGTGTAAAGGAAACGTTTCAGTATACACTACAAACACTCAAGCCGAGTTAAAAGGCTAGGCAATGTTTCGTAATATTTAAGAAGCGCAACGAGACACGGACAAGGAAGATAGACAGAGACGGAAGACTGTGTCTCCATCCGTTGTCCTTGTCTGCATCTCGTTGCACTTGTTAAATATTATGGATCGCCAACTGACCCAATTTTCCACCCTTGCCTGGGCGATATCGTCATCTGATAAACACCTCGCTAAAAGGGAAAACTACATGTACTGGAGATGGAGAGAGCAAGGTGCGTTTCAACGACTAATAAGCAGAAACACATACATCATTGGGGTACCACGAAACAAATTGGCCAATGAAATTCAAAATCTCTACAGCAGGCATTTAAAATATTGTGAAATCCCGGCAGGTTGCGTCAGCTTCACAGTTAGCACTTATAAAATCCTGAGCATCTAATAGTGTAGACCAGGGGTCGGCAACCTTTTGCACCGGAGGGCCGAGTCGTCACAAAATCGACACGGAGGGGGTAAAGAGGGGAGGGAGGGAGGGAGGGAGGGAGGGAGGGAGGGAGGGAGGGAGGGAGGGAGAAGAAAAGGCAAAAGTAAGTGAAAACATTTTCTGCCCAAGTAAGGGGATGACAGACAATGCCAATTGGAAGTGCACTTCTGTTTCTGTCTTGTGTCGAGTTCAAAACTGTTGTATGGTCCTTCTGTCTTTGTGACTAAGCGGCGAGGGGGAGCTTTTCTGGTGTTGTGCTGGGGCCCGCAGGCTACCGGCCTCTGGTATAGACAATAAAATCAGCAGAACCCATCCTTTGGGAATGATTATCTACGTTAATGCGAATAGCATCAAACGGTGCGGAGTTATGCGCGTTCGTCAGGTGGCCGGCACACTCTAGATACGCCAGCCCACTCTTGAGGCGATTCTAAATTTGTTGACACTTTCACAGCCCTGCGCACGATCTCCGCAGCCCAGCACGTGCGTTTGTGTCACTTAGGAAGGCGAGCAAAGCACGCGCCATACGCACAAACACTCAAAATGGTACCGACCAGACTTTCTGGCGTCTCAGCTAGTCTCAACCAACGGTACTCTAAACGGTTGTTTATATCTTTACCATAGGACGCGCTTACAGCGCTGTCACAGCTACCGGTGCGCGCGCGTTCCATGCACGAGGGCTCATTCCGCTCTCGTGAGGCTGAGCACGGCCGCTACATCACCCTCTCCCCGAGCGCGGGAGAGGGTGAGCCAGCGGCCGTGGCTCAGCCTCACGAGAGCGGAATGAGCCCTCGTGCATGGAACGCGCGCACCGGTAGCTGTGACAGCGCTGTAAAGCGCGTCCTATGGTAAAGATATAAACAAGTGTTTAGAGTGCGTTGAATGACTGCCTTCATAGCTCTGTAGTTAGCGCGTCTGCCTGCTGATCAAAGGGTCAACGGTTCGAATCCCAGCCGGCGCCGGTCTTTTTTATTTATTTATCGACCCGCGGCGTAAGAGGTTAGATAGCCAGATAGATAGATGAGATAGATACATAGACGAAAAGTGCGTGAAGTATCCAAAGAATGCTATTCGCATTAAAACAAAAAGGCTTGGTCATCATCCCCTTGCTTTCCAGAACTTGCGATTTTAGGATGCATATGTTTGAGATGTGCATACATGCATGGTGCCATTACCCGGCAAAGGAACAAGCCAAGCCTTACCAAATGAGTACCTCTATTTTTTGGCTAAAATACTTTACTTGACCCACCCTTGCCTTTCCCAACAAAATACTCAATTGGGTACCTCAATCTGAGATCTCATTTGAAAGCCCATTGCATATATATTTCATATCTTCTTTTCAAACTGAATTTTTAGTTGCCATTTTGATTATTTTAGTATTTATTTAGGGGATAGGAGCCACCTTTAGGAACTTTATTTTCAGCTGTACCCATTCCTTTCACCTGCACTTACATTAACTTGAACAGAGCATGTATGGCCATCTTCATGATAAAACCACAGAGCTTTTTTGAGTCACTTGTTGACAGTTGCCACAGGCAGTAAGAACTCATTGTCATCAAGGTTTGTCCTCAAATGCTATCTCTCAGTCTACACAACAAATGATGGGTATGATGTTACCCTCCTATGATTGCTGTTGCAACACTGTCCACAATACACCATGTAATCTGAAGCTAGCAAATTCATTATTAGCCTCAATTCTGTCAGGAGTGTAGGTAAGGAAAGGGAATGTTTGAACTAAGTCTCCCAACATGGTTCCCATCACTAATTTGAATTTATTGTTTCTTATGCCGCACCTTCTGGTGCATGTTAAAAAGGTACATTAAGAACAGGGACGAAGTCAAGAAACATTCCCCAAACTGGCATTACTGGTTTTCGTCTGGTTTCACCATTCTAGACCTCGTCTTTATTGCACTCATTTTGTCAGCGGCACGCTGCAAGGAAGGTGGGGAGCTTGGAAGAAGCGAGTTAGAAGTATCGGTGTATTTTACCCCGTGAACCCGAATACCAAACCTTCCTGGCCATCTGCAAAGAAAAAGATGTTTTTTTAAACAGCCTAAGTTAGGGACAAGCATGTCACAAAAAGAAATGTACCGCGAAAAAGTTTTTTTTTATAGCAACATTTGACAGCATCACAGGAGCGTATATTTAGTCGAGTGTCTGACAACCCTCTTCACATTTGAAACTCCCAGCTCTTTCCACGGCACGCGGAGTGGCTGTTATACGCTCACTCCGTGACGTATAAGCAGCTACCCGTGATGTATAATACCAAACTTGTGGCGGCGATTTAAAACGGACGAAATAGCTGCAAACTAAAATCAGTCCCGCGCAATAAATATTGCCGTAAAAAAATTTGTTTTTCTTAGAAATATTGTTTTGTGACATGCTTGTCCCAACTAGGCTGTTTAAAATACACTTTTTTCTTTGCAGTTACCTCTTAAAAGAAAACACTACCTTGAATTGCATCCCTTTTTTTTTTTAATGCATATTCACAACTGCAGAGTTTTGGCATGTATGGATAACAAGGAACACTCTCACAAAGTCTTGTCAATGTGCACTGACAAACAATGTCAAAAATAATTATTCTTTATATGCTGGTCAGGTGTTGCTGCACTGTGTATAGAACTCGCATCCCACAAGTGAAAATAGCTGAAAGCAATGTCAGTATATCAGAAGAAGTTTGAGGAAGATATCACATACACTGCTGGAAACAATTTAACATTTAAGATGCAAAAAAATTTGTTTAAAACGTCATCTTGAAACTTTAAGTGTATTTATCTCAGCTTCACTTCTTGGCAGCAAATCCCACCTTAATAAAGCTATGCGCTCAGTGTGAAACTACTGAGAGACTTAATATTTCGCGGATTATATGCCGAAAGTTTACCGAGCTTCGGTCACTATGAACTTAGATTTTTCATTTTTATGTTCCGTCATTATGAAAATTTGTAGTTTGCAAAACTTAACAAATGTTAAAAAAGAAATTCATAATTTTTTTATTTGGAAAATGCATATTTTTTAAATTTCTTTTCATAGTAACCGGCAGCAAGTATTCCAGTACGCATTGGGCATCAGAAAAATATGTGTGGTGATCAACACCATTTCTCAACGATAGATTCATTGAGCAGATTCCATGCAGAGCTATGCTTTATTTTCTTCAAGGGGGGGGGGGGTATTCGCGACTTCAGCAACCTATAGGAGGTGAAACCACCAAACAAAATATGGCAGCTGGGAACAGGTCGCGTCGACTCAGCCAGGCGGCCTGAACTGGGTGGCGCATTCAATTTAATAGATTTTCTTTATTTAATGCCCTATTTTAAAGGCCTTTGAACTGCGACGGTTAAGTGTAGCCGGTGCACATAAACTTGCAGAACATAGTTTTGTTTTCCCGGTGCTTTTTGTTCTTTTTCATGTCAAACTTTTGTTTGGTAGATTTCTGTCTCAAAACCGAAACTATGGGCTCCGGAGAGACGGTAATAGGCTCTAATCAGTTTTGATCAGCGTCTAGGCGAAAGCGGCGATGATTACAGAATTGTTTCACCGAGAGTAATTTTCGGCTAACTCCCTTGACCATGCGACGCTAACTCCCTCTTTGACCATGCGACTTATCTACGATTACTACAGAATTGTTCCACCGAGAGTAATTTTCGGCTAACTCCCTTGACCATGCGACTTATCTGTCCGCGAAATCGAGCTTTTGTGCATATCCGTCGCTTAAGTAACAGCTCCAGTCGTCTTTTCAATTCAGGTTTTAGTAGCAATGGAAAAGTCAAACATGCGGGTTATGTATTATATTACGTACGTGCTATGTCCCACTAAAGCGATATTAGTTTATTCTTCGAAATTGAAATTGAGCCTAGTTGACTAGCTATTTGGTGAACTGCTGAATAAGAGAATAATGGACAGACAGAGAGATACTACTTAAACTTGGCCAAATGGTTCTAGCCGGGCAGCACGGAGACGAATGCGGACAAACTAAAGAGAGTCTTTATCGGAGATTTATGTAGAACCTCTCTGGCATTGAACTTGACTTTTGAATCATGAACGGAGAAATTGAGTATTTTTTTGTGGCCGGACAACCTGAGCAATGACGGGACCTTGAAATTTGGTCGAATTATCCGAATGATTGAATTAAAAAAAGGACAGAAAAATGGATAAGTTTAAACTTCCTTTTATTGTCCAAAGTACTCAGGGATGGTCTGCTGCCGTCTGCGCTTAAAACGCGTGTCCAAAAGCATGCTCCGGAGAGCAGCGTAACTAAATGTCACGTCCCCAAAAAATCGCGTAGTAAAAAACAAAACAAAATAAAACACGAAAAAAAGTAAGTTTTACAGCCGCCTTTGGCGCCGGGCAGCCAGGCTGTCGGCGACAGAAAAAAAATAACAAAAAAGAAAAAGGGAAAAGAAAACTTGCGCTGCGCAAGATAGACCGCACGCCGATGCTACAGAAAAAGCGCTTTGAGCGCGCGCTAAAACCTTCAATACTTGAGAAAAAAAAGAAGAAAAAAAAAAGAGAACTCGCGCTTTCCGGCGCGCAAGATGGACCGCACACGATGCTACAGAGAAGCGTTTGAGCGCGCGCACCCCTGTCTGTGCGCCCGACCCGACCTAGCGTGCCTCAATGGCCTTCTGTTTAGGGTGATGCCACCCTTTGTAGTACCCGATGCCGACAGCACGCGCTCACAGAGAAAATACAAAGAAATCGCCGGAAACAAAATGTCGCCGTAGCACAGTCAGCGCCACGAGCGCGTGCAGGGACACGCTCTTTCACGTGCTTCAAAACAAAAAATAAAAAGAAGAATTGGAAACAAAATGGCCGGGTGATGCCACCCTTTGTGAAGTACCCGATGCCGACAGCACGCGCTCACAGAGAAAATACAAAGAAATCGCCGGAAACAAAATGTCGCCGTAGCACAGTCAGCGCCACGAGCGCGTGCAGGGACACGCTCTTTCACGTGCTTCAAAACAAAAAATAAAAAGAAGAATTGGAAACAAAATGGCCAGATGTCATCACCCCAAGCAAAGCGCACATTAAGGCACCCTAACCCGACCACGTGCTATGTTCCCGCACTACTCCACGCCAGATTTGTTGTGCTGGCCCGTGTCATTCGCTACGGTCCATCTCAATGGCGTAGGGGAGCGAGGCGCATATTTGCGCATGTTCGGCTTTGCAGCAAAGAGCCCGTGTGTTCGCCGTACGCTGGTGGTTTTTCTGCCGTGCTACCGTGCAATCTGAACCCGCGCGCATTCGCCCGGGACGAATTATCCGATGCGGAGTCGCCGCGAGTTCGAACTATCAAACTTTTCCTCCCATAGAAATGTATGGGCGCTCGCGGGGACTTTTGAACAGGATCGAATTAAACGAAAAGTCGAATTAACCGAAGTCGAACTATTGAAAGTTTACTGTATTGCTGCTGGCTTCGACGGGGGTATAATATAAATATTGGAGGCACGAAAAAATCATAATGTCGTCGCAGCTTCTAACTTTGCGAGACGCGTCCCCCACCTTTTGAAAGCAGACAATTTCCCTCATTAATCGTATGCATCGAGCAGGTTTTCCGGAATCAAGTAATTGCGAAATCACCCCAACTCCTTCGATGTGGACCCGAGGATTTGTCGGCGAAAATCAGTCAAGTTGAATAGCCAACGCACCAACCGGCGTGGGTGGCTTAATTTTGAAGCTAATCGAACACAACAAAACTCAAGAAAAGCAGCTATCGAACCTTCCCATTCACTTGACTGCAACATTGGTGTTCCCTCCAGTGAATCACCTCATCTGTCGTCCTGAGTCCCCCCGTTCTACATTCTTATAAAGAAACCACTTATTAGTTACCAAGTTGTCGTCACTTTGAATGTGATTTGGGACAGACAAGAAATCAAAACGTTTTTTTATCATTCCTCTTCATCCAAGAAATCTAAAGCACGTGACCACGTGTTGTGGAGTAAACGGGCTTCCAAACACGTGATGGAAGGAAACAATCTAGTGAGGCTTCACCACACTAATGAACCTTCGTCAAATTACATTCTTTGCCACTGCGCCGACAACACGAGTCCGCGAAAGCCGCCAGAGACGTGCGGAGAGGCGCAAAGCGACCTGTTCCGGCTGGTTTCCAGTTTGCCCGCTTGGTGGCAATTGTTTTGCTGGAGTTGCGAATAGAACCTCATAAGACTGGTTCACAGGGCTGAAACTTTGCATGCCCTCCTCCTATATGGCTACAAACACCTCCTGCAAATTTCACGCCAATTGAGTGAGCGGTTCAAAAGTAGACATGCCCAGGTAGTGTCCCCCTTAAGGGCTAGGTTCCTCAGGATCGTGTCCGGTACCAAACAAATGTCGACACAACACTTTGTTTGCCGCCTGTCGCTCATAGATGGCGGCAGCTGTCCAGAGTGTTGTTTTTGCCGGTTATCTGCTTGCCGCCGTTGCTCATAGACCGCGGCAACCTTTTCCAGCCTCGGCAACCAGACAACTGGTTGCTGCCGTCGCTCATAGATGGCGGCAACATTTCTTCGGAGGAAGAAGAGCGGGAACGTAACGAGCGGCGATGTGCGCAGCAGCGCAAATGGTTCCACAAGCCGCCGCGAGGCCGCTATCGCCTAAAGTTCCACTGCGTCGAGCGCTTCGGATTCCCTTCCGAAAGAAGAGCAGATCGCTCGCCCTGGAAAGCCACCGCCAAGAACAAAAGATACAGCTCCGCTGCTCTTCCTTCTTCACCAGAGTTGAAAGGCTGAAAGTTTTTTAAATGTGTAGCCAGTGAAGCTCCTCAAATGTTGACAATCAGTTTGCAGTGCCGGGCTCCCGGTAGAGGGGCATCTGCTGGCTTAGGCGAAATTTCGAGCCATGAAAATGCACAACTTTATAGGTCTGCTCTACGTAGCCTAGTTTACTTATTTTATGCCCATAGTGTACTACTTCTAATGTTAAAGTTATAAGGTGATCAGCTGAAAATTGTCACTTCCAGTTTTACCCAGAGCTAGGGAAAATGGCTTTTGCAGCCGGTCCGAGTGTGGAATGCTCCCGTGTGCAGGCAGCGTGCCCATAATCGGGGTTGGGGGTGTGCTGACCGGGGAAGATGCATACGCCAAAGTGAAGGCTGGGGCCTCCCTGCTCCAGATGTACTCGGCCCTGGTGTTCTACGGTGCTGCCCGCCGTCTGCACTGTCAAGCAGCGCTCGCAGAGCTCCTGAGGTAACAACTGAGCCTTCAGATGCCAGCACAGGGGCGGATCCAAGGGGGGAGGGTTTCCCCCCCACAAAACGGAGTTCTGGATCCGCCCCTGTGCTCGCAACACTGCCAAGCAGCCGCATTCCTTCTAATACCTAACATTGTAGCAGTAAATCTTGCACCAAGAAGCTTCTGCTTAGAGGCCTCTTTCCTCCTCTACCTGTTAGCACTGGAAAGTTCTCGTTTTCTATTAATGACTCAAAAAAAGCATCAATTTTATCTGTTTGTGAGCCGGGACTCAAATGTTACATTGTACCAATTAAATTGCTGTACCCCAAACACTAGTACTAAAGCATAATGGCCCACAAAGGTGTGTTCAAACAATTATAAATTTGTAAGCAACTAATAATTTTAACTCTTCCCTGACTGTGCCCATAGGCCATGAATCACTGGTGATCGATGGTTTCCAAGCGCCGTCAAGAAATTATATTTAGTGCGGAGGGATATGTTCTACAATCTAGTGGACAGCCGAAGAACTCTAATTTCGGTTTCAATTTAGGTTTAAGCTTTATCACAAGCTGGTGGGCTGTCAAAAATAGTCGTGGGAACAATGGTTGTACTTGTCTAACATGGCTAACTGCTTGCATCAGTCTTCGTAACAAAGATGGCATTATTTACATAATTCAACTGTATTGTGGCATAATTTTTAGACCACAAGAGCCCTTCAAATGATGTTATAGGTATTGATTAACAGGTGGTTGTCGGTAAGCATCACTATAATTTCCAAGGCTGTCCTGAGCCGGCGTGCACATTTTATTTTTCCAAGGTGCAGAAACATGACTAACTGCTCGCATCAGTCTTCTTAAAGACCGACCCGCAGAATTTTTTTCAACCAGGGAAAAAGTCCTCCTCACCACCCCTCCCATTTCCTCCTCTCCTCCGTTTATCTTGACGGCGGGGGGACCTCTTTTGTCGCTGCATCTCGAGGCCGGATAAGCCAAACTAAGCGCATATTGGGCGATTTGCGGCGGGAGGGACAGCGACCTTGTGAGCCCTCTTTCCTCCGGCGATACCAGAGAAGCGCCCGGAACCGAACTCTCCCTTCGGCAGCGTTTCAGAGCCTCTCGGTCTCGTCCCTGAATATTTGTTTTGTTTTGCGGCAACCATATTCATGTGCTAGGCTGCTTGGCTACTCCGAGTATTCCAACGAGGAAATAAAACGTTTTTGCACAGCCGCGCCAGTTTGATTTGTAACGTAAATGGCAATAGATATGATTTGCTTCATTTACGCACGAAAACGCGTTTGAACTTGAACTTTTCAGGCTGTACTGATTGATTTTTTTTTTCGGCCGATGTTTTTGTAATAAATTTGTTCTTTTTGGCATTGATTTTTTTTTTTGTCGCGCACACCGAACACGTGAGAATCTTTACATTGATAATTCCCCGTCAGTGAAAAGAGAACGGACGGCCGCGTGAGTGCACGAAGTTGCTGAGTAAGCGTGCAATACTGGAGGATCGTTGTTGTTTGAAATGAGTGCAAGATTGGTTGCTATTGGTATCAAGCACCTCGGAGCCGCCTTTGATGTGAACCTTGCTGCGTCACGTGCGTTACATTTCCGGTCTCGCTTTCTTTCTCTTGTGCTTGGTGGAACATCTCGTCGTTTTGCAGCCTTCAGCTACAGGTTTCCACGTACTGTAACCCTGCAGTAAGCGTACCGAAAGCCTTAGGCCGCACTCGTGCGAAGGTATCTTTTTTAGCAGTGAAGCTACTTGTGAGATAGAGCATAGACATGCTTCAGAGCATACTTCAAGAATGCTGTTGTATTTGTGTATTTTAGTTTTCTTGCAATTCGCTCGCAAGCGACTTCGCCTTCGTTGCGCGAAGGGCCGACGATCGCGGAACCACCGTGCTCTTTGGGCCTGGGTGCCGCTTCTCCAAGCATTTCCCAAAAAACCATCCTTCTTCCGACCAAGGTCGCTACAAGTTTTTGAAACAAGCTTTTTCCGCTGTGACGCGCCACACCCCGTAATACGGGAACAACACTATGTTTCATTGTCCCCAACACCTTTTTTCATGTTGTCGAGCTTTCAAGTTTAGTTGGTGCAAAATAAACTAGCCTTTGTTATGTCTTGAGAACGAAAGGAAGCTCTAATGTGTCTGTTTCTCCCTTCGAATGTGATACCTCTAAACGATTAAAGAAGGTTATCCCACTCGGAACCGCTATACAGGAGCAAAGCGAGCTCCCGATCCCGATGTTATTCTGAAGAGACGATGTGCTCCAGATCTCAGTAATTCCTTTCTACCTACAGCACAGCCACAGTCAAAAACATAAGACAAGGGAAACGCGTCGAACATCCGAGCGCAGTGAAAAATGGCATGCTCATACTTTACACACGCCAACCAACGAGACAAAATAAACTCCTGCATGCGATTTCTTAGGGCGTCATCTGCTCGACCTCTGTCTAAAACGAGTGAGCATTGTGTCCGCAAGGCTCCCGTACTGAAACATTTTCTGGAGAGAAAGATAAGCCACAGTAGTACCTACAAAAGAAATAAAGTTGTGGGGACATTTATACAGCGTGTAGTTGGTCAGCCATTTAAAGTTGCGACGAGTCACTCGCTGTAGATGAGCAATTTAGCCAGTGCGGTACAGCCGCTAGCCTGGGGTCTTTAACGTGCACCACGCAGTAGTGATACACGACCGCACGCCGGTACAATGCTCATCCAGATCGAAACGGGCAGGGGTGGGGCTCGAACCCAGGATCCCTGGGTTCTGCAGCGCGAGCCTTACAAAACCGAATAAATCAACCAACGACCCAGCGTACCACATAACTGCAGTTTCATTTTTATTTCGACCGGCTCTGTTCAAGCTGTCTTGCATATTCAGCCTGTCCTGGTTTTGTTGTTATTTTTGGTACCTATCGAAAAATTCCCACGAATTACATTTCCTGTTATGTAGAAGCTTAAAAGTTGTATTCCGACAAAAGGAAAGGTTCGCCTGCGTTATTTGAGACCTATAGGAAAAGGGAGCTAACACAGCGGGATGAACTTAGAACCCGGCACCACAGTGTGCGATCACGGCACGGATCTTACTGCGCCACGCTCGCAGACGTCCGATGTCATGCAGACCATATTAATTAACGCTGGACGCACCGTTCTGGGTACCGCTCATGTGGGGTTATCGCACAAAATGCGCCCAGGAGGTTTACTTGAACCTGCTACCGTAGATTGAGCTAGCTACACACGTAATCGATAGTCCCGGCAGTTTTATTCAGCGATTCGTTTTTACTGGAATTAGCTTATTAAAAATATAGAGAGAAAAGTTTGTCTCTCTTTTGAGATGTTCCATACTATTTCACAAAAGTTCAACCGCTTTTGTAATAATCTTGCTGTCTTATTTAGGCTCTTTTTCTGTACCAAGACAAAGTGAATGACTATGGTGAACCTATATCTGAAGTTCCTGTGATAACATTGCGCTCCTTCTTATATTATTTGAGGAAAACTAATTTTTCTATTGAAAGTTTTGAATAGTACTGCATTTGAAAATGGATGGCACAAGTTGTCGATGTCTGTGAAAGTCGGGAATGAACACTGGCTCAGGACACGTAGTACTCCGCTCCACAAAAGAGCTTGTGACAGCCGCAAAGCGCGTGACGCTGAATTGTCAGTTTGTCTAAAATGTAAAACGATGAACCCTTTAAAAACATGAAAGAACGTAAGGTATGTAGTAAATCCGGATGAAACTAGGATGGCAGGTGAGGGCGTGTCTTCAAAAGTGCATCCTTGAAGCATGATCTGAAGGCTGAGTTTACATGGACGTTCCATCTCACAAGTTGTTTCACTGCTGAAAAAGACACCCTTGTACGAGAACCCGCAAAAAAGAAACGCTTTCGAAGACCACCCACTTGTTGCCGTGTCTTATTTAGAACTAAAGTAGCTTATGACATGATTTCACTTCCCTTTTTGAGCCCTAAGTGCGGCGTAAAGCTTTCGGTACGCGTACTGCAGGGTTACAGTACGTGGAAACCTGTAGCTGAAGGCTGCAAAACGACGAGATGTTCCACCAAGCACAAGAGAAAGAAAGCGAGACCGGAAATGTAACGCACGTGACGCAGCAAGGTTCACATCAAAGGCGGCTCCGAGGTGCTTGATACCAATAGCAACCAATCTTGCACTCATTTCAAACAACAACGATCCTCCAGTATTGCACGCTTACTCAGCAACTTCGTGCACTCACGCGGCCGTCCGTTCTCTTTTCACTGACGGGGAATTATCAATGTAAAGATTCTCACGTGTTCGGTGTGCGCGACAAAAAAAAAAATCAATGCCAAAAAGAACAAATTTATTACAAAAACATCGGCCGAAAAAAAAATCAATCAGTACAGCCTGAAAAGTTCAAGTTCAAACGCGTTTTTGTGCGTAAATGAAGCAAATCATATCTATTGCCATTTACGTTACAAATCAAACTGGCGCGGCTGTGCAAAAACGTTTTATTTCCTCGTTGGAATACTCGGAGTAGCCAAGCAGCCTAGCACATGAATATGGTTGCCGCAAAACAAAACAAATATTCAGGGACGAGACCGAGAGGCTCTGAAACGCTGCCGAAGGGAGAGTTCGGTTCCGGGCGCTTCTCTGGTATCGCCGGAGGAAAGAGGGCTCACAAGGTCGCTGTGCCTCACGCCGCAAATCGCCCAATATGCGCTTAGTTTGGCTTATCCGGCCTCGAGATGCAGCGACAAAAGAGGTCCCCCGCCGTCAAGATAAACGGAGGAGAGGAGGAAATGGGAGGGGTGGTGAGGAGGACTTTTTCCCTGGTTGAAAAAAATTCTGCGGGTCGGTCTTTAACAAGGATGGCATTATTTACATAGTTTAACTGCATTGTGGCATATTTTTTTAGACCACAAGAGCTCTGTGGACACTTCAAATGCATGCTATAGGCGTTGCCTGCAAGGAATTTTTTACTGGTTTTTAATTTGCACCGAACCTGAGCGCACTGAACGTAGTAACTTAAAGGGATTGTCCGGTCGAAACCGGAAGTACTTAAGTTTTTGCGCTCGTTACGTCGAGGGAGCCTTCATGTAGACAAACGACATTTTTATTTTGATATATGATCTCCCGTTATTAATTAAACCTTTCATGAGCGTATGTACGAAACTGCACCCCGAATTTCGCCAGTGTCAATGGCTGACATCCGTAGCTGCTGCGTGACGTCACAAAACGCAAAGGTTTGTCGGATGGTCGGGATAACAAGCGTTGGTCGATGGATGTCTTGTATTTTGTTTCGAATTATATAGTCTCCTAGGCCAGTGGTTCTCAAATGGGGGTCCGCGGACCCTTTGGGGTCCGCGAAGCCCTGCCTCATCAGTCAAGCCCGGCAATAAAAGTTGTTTTTTTTTTTTTTTCAGGTCGAAAAGAAATGTTTTAGTTTTCGGGCGAGTTTTTTCGTGTGAACGTCAATAAGAGAGGTCTACTTCACACTAGCCCTTAGTTATATCCATTTATTAAATCATTATTATATTTAACCTATACCTTTCCTCTCCTCTCACCACGAACGGGGTCCTCCATCATCTCCGCCGATCCACAAGGGGTCCGCGAAACATCGATGGTTGAGAACCACTGTCCTAGGCTGTACCCTACTGAAATACGGTTCTTTTAATGCAGTTCCCAAGCGTGTGCAAAAAAAGTCACGCCTTTTAGCAGGATATTACTCGAAAACAGCCATAAGCTTCGAGCAAACGTATGCCGTTTCGCGCAAACACAACTGCGACGGCCACCGATCGAATTAGGAGCGCTTGCAAAGCAAAGGATGCAGATTTCGCCTCTGAAGCGGCAACTAGGTACACGAAGCGGCATCTGGGTACACATTTCGGCGGATCCACTGGATCGGTGATGAGGCTGCGGGTCTTTCCTTCAGAGGCGATGACCGCGGGTCGAAGGCAACCGGCGAATCGTTCAAATGCATGTCGTCACTTGACTTGGACGAGCTTGGTGAATCGTAGCCACGCTCTATTTTCACATGCGGGTCAAACAGAATTTGGCTGCACGCGTGCTAAATACAACTTCTGGTATCGTTTCCAGGTGGTCTAGCTGTTGGTTTCGGTTTCGCTGCATAAACAAATTGATTGATCCGATTTGGGCGAGGAGTGGATGGACGTAGTTTAATATCGTTGGCACAGCATCACACCTCAGCTTACGAGCCTTCTGTCCGCTTAGAGCTCAGCTCGTAGCTCTCTTCTGTGAGATGATTGCTGCATAAGCGGGATCTCGATCTTGACGGGAACCCAGTCCCTACGCACGGCGACGATCCATTTTGCTCGTCACTGCACGTCTCGCGGAAAAGTGTGGAACGTCATGTCTTGGCTCGCATGTGCTGCCCGGTGGCTGTGGCACCCAACCGCGCAACAAAAATCTCACCCAACCACGAAACAAGTCGAGCACAACAACAAAAACGAAGCACGCTGAGGCGTTCACTCGCAGGTAAACGACGAGACAGAAATGCTCGCTTTGTGTTGTGTGACGTCAGAGCTCCCATGTTGCCACCGAAAACAGCGTTTACGCTAGAGTGCGATTGGAGCAGTATAAATTCAATTACTCATGCAGAGGGGCATATAAAATTCAGATATTGCACGTACGATGCGTCTCGAGGCAATAACAATGATATTCAATTGTTTTCTCGAATACAAAATTTGACCGGACAATCCCTTTTAAAGGGAAGATGGGAGCTTCTTGAAAAAAAAATGAGTTAGAAGCGAATTCTGGTGTATTTTTACCCCGTGGAACCCGAGTACCAATGGCCACCCGCATGCGCAAGTAGTGTGAAACGCGAGAAGACGCGAAAGAAAGTCGCCGTCTCGCGACGTCATCGACGGATCTTTTGGCTGCCCAGGGTTAGGCGGGGCTGGTCCAGCCCTATTTCTGAGGAAATTGCTCTTCATGGCTCTCCGGCTGCGCCGGATTGAAATATAATTGTGATATCTGTTGTTCTTAAAGGCCAAATGAACGCGAATTCAAGCGTTTTTTCTCAAATGCAGAAGTGCCCCATCTTCCCTTTAAGGCGCCCTGCAAATGGCTTTTTTTACTAATTTTTTATTTGCACCAAACCTGAGCGCACTGAACGTAGTAACTTAATGACACTTTTCTTTTCTCGAATTTCGATTTATTTTAGAAGTTATAGGCAAATTAAAATTACAAAAACAAGCAAAAAATAACCTCCTTCATGACGTCCTTGGTTGCTTGAGTGGCCGTGAACTAGACGAGGGGTGGTGAGCTGAGCGAGCGCTCACGGCCGCCGTACTCCGTGTCGACGGCGCGAGAGGGCGCCACTAAAGCGTGTTCTGGATAGGCTCTATGTAGAGGGCAGCTAGAGCGGCTCTCGTTGCATTTGCTGCGCGATTAAACACAAATTCGGCATGACACTTCATTGGTCACAAACGACAGCAAACACGGGGTAAAGATCAGTTCAGAATGGGAGCCGCTTCGCGCTGCCATACCGCGAAACGGCCAAACCACAAGACAAAGCTGCTCACCGAAGGCCTTGGGAACGCTCAGAGCCGGCCGGGCCCTTCGGTCCCTACGGCCACAGCGCCGCCGCGTACATCCGGGACCTTTCCGTGTCGGCGCCTGATCCCACTACTCCTTTCTAGTAGGCGCCGCCTTTTCCACCGATTGGTGGCGGGTATGTCGACGGATCATTTCTTGTTTCCGTACTTTATAAACTGCATTTGTTTCTTTTCTGATCTCAAATACTGAACAAAAACTACTTTTATAAATAATTGAAACGGTTCGCGCCCCTTATATTTTGTATTTCGACTAAAAAGAAGCTTTTAGTGGCTCTGACCAGTAGTAAGCCCAGGACCTAAGACGTCACATTACGCGCGCTTTCGGTACCGCGGGTCGCCCCGTCGGTGGAGGAGGTTTCCGCGTCGTCCGGTTAAAATATGACGCACTGATATTTAGTGACTCTCTCCGTGCCCGCTGGCTTGCCCGAACTCCAAGAGACGTGGAAACCGCAAAAAAGGTAGACGCTTAATTATGATTGCAGGGCCCCTTTAAAGGGCAGCTCCGGTCCATAATTTCGATTTTGGGATTATGACTGTTTTATTGCAGCTCAGCGTCCCTGAATTGCAAGGTGTAATTTTTTCTCGCTATCGTGCGTAGCTTTAAAGATATCGACGCCTCAAAGTTCTGTTTGGGGCACGGCCTACAAAACCGGATTTAGCCGCTCGAGGCCCCGGCAACACTGGAAATCGTGGACGTGACGTCAGGATCGTTCTTGTTCAACGAGTATGCAGGCCAAGCGGCACCTACCTCTGTTGCGCTAGCCGTCTAAAGATAGAAGGTAAGGTGATTTTCTTTTAATTCTGTATACGTGGTAGTTATCCAGCATATATAGCAAGAGTTAGTGCGTAAACCCAAAAGCTAGCGACTGGAAAACCCGTGAACTCGTTCGGTGCCCGGCCGCCGCTGTGCGTGCACTATGCCGTACTCGCCGCTTGTATACCCAAAAGCTAGCGATTGGAAAACGAGTGAACTCGTTCGGTGCCGTACTCGCGGCTGTCGCTCTGTGTGCTGTCCCCCGTACTCGTCGCTAGGCCTAAATTGTCATCGGGGCTCCGTGGATGGAGCGGCGTTGCTCCACACCGCGCTGTACTGGGGGCCCTTCTCGCTTCGCGCTGCGGGTCATTCCCAGACACAAAGCTTTGAGGCTCTACGAGCGCGGGCCGCGGCGCCCGAACAGACGTGTGCTGGGCTGTACAGTCGGCATGGAATGAAACGCGAACAGTGGGTGCATGGTTTTCGCTAGATGCTGCACCACCTGAACCAGATGGGAGCCGCAAGAAGATGGCTCTTCCTTCGATGTGTTAGACTCTTGCTCAGTGCATCCAAACCTTCGGTGTTGCGTCTCTAGGTGACTCAGCGTGGGTCAAAAACCATGCGCTCCTTGTTCGCGTTTCATTCCGTGCCGACTGTACACGTGTTTATTGTTCTTTTTCCCTCGAGGCGCGTAAAAGCCGAATTTGTAAGCTGCGACACTAATTTACCACATAAGCCGCAAGCAACCAACACCCGTAGGTTTCGTTCGTAACTCTCCGGCGAAAAATTATCGGAGCAGAGCTTCGATCTGGGGGTCAGCGTCCAATGCTTTCCAAAGTCCACTCGTCGAACTGCGTTCACCCACACCTTCTCCAATTTCCGATCCGTTGGAAACTTATGAAAAAGCACCTCCGGGTTGCGCAGCGGGTTGTTTGAGCAGCCCACAGCGCTACAAGTTGTACTCGGCATCTTCCAAAGAACAGCTGGGCAGTCTTGGGCGCACCGAGTTGCTCGCTAAAACGAGTCTTGAAGTCCTCACAAGCAAATAAACAAAGGGCTATACCGAAGCTACACGGGCTACAGATAAAAGCAACGGCTAAACACGCAATCACAAGCCGAAGTAGCGGTGGTAGCGGCACAAAGAAGCGCGAAGCGCGCGCAACGGGTGCGCTTGTCCGGACCGGAGGAAAAATGAGAACGAGAGTGACGTCACCGCCCAATGTTGCTTTAGTGATCGGCAACCCGCTGGCCGCCCGCTAAGGAGCAGCGGGTCGCGGCGGGTCGCATTTTTATTATCGGCATTATTTGAGAACGCGGCGTCGCCCGGACGTAATTTTTTGGCTGGGGTCGTATTTTGTGTCACTACAACGATACCAGTAATTTATTTCATTTTGAGTTTTGGCCGGAGTTGCCCTTTAAAGGGCAACTCCGCTCAATTCCGAAGACTTCAGGATAATGAGTGATTTCGAATCAAAAAGCCCTACTAAAAGACACTAAGTCATTTGCTTCGCGAAAAATGGGATATATATTTTTAAATCTAATTTTAAACACGAGCGGAAATCGAAACCGAAACTTCGGCGCCGTCCGGCAACATTGGCCTCGGGCCGCCAAGTACATGGCCATCACGTGGTACGAGATGTCACGTGATCCTCGGCCGAACGACGGGCGGGTTGGGGGCGGGCGTGTGGCAGGCGCGAGTGTCGTCTGCTCTGCACCGCACTCTTCGCCACGTTTTGGTGTCTACGGCGTTCGACGTCTGCACAACTGCGGCATAAGTCTGCGCACGTGGTGTCCATAGTGTGGACGAAACTCCGAGAGACAATAATCACAAACGGTGAGACGACGACAGTGGTTGTGACGCGAAAGACAGCGGTAACGGCGGGACCACGGCGGGCTGCCGGTCTGCTCCCAAAAAGCGAACTGCGCAGGCGCGTACGCCAATCACGTGGACACCGCTGAGCGCAGAGAGGCAACGTTGCTGACGTCATGCGCTCCGCACGATCGGAGAAGTAAAAACAAGCAAAAGGGGGCCACGGAGATGACGTTTAGCTCAATGTTGGCTCCGCCCATGCCGTAGCCTTGACTGCGCTGTTGGTTGCGCCTGAATTCGCCCGCTCGAGTCAGCCGATTTCGGCAACTTGGCGAGTTGCAAAGTTTGCCGGACCGTTTAAGAAACATTTAGACAGAACTGCGTCGTAATATTTGGCGTGTGGTCTTCCTAGGCGATGCTGAAGAGGACTGCATTGTTTTTTCAAAACCAAAAATGAAGCGGAGTTGCCCTTTAATGAAACTTTTTTTTTCTCAAATTTTGATTTATTTTAAAAGTTATAGGCAAATTAAAATTACAAAAACAAACAAAAAATGACCTCCTTCATGACGTCCTTGGTCGCTTGAGTGGCCGTGAACTAGAGGAGGGTGGTGAGCTCAGCGAGCGCTCACAGCTCGCCGTACTCCGTGTCGACGGCGTCGAGGGGGCGCCACTAAAGCATGTTCTGGATAGGCTGTATGAAGCGGGCAGCAAAGGCGGCTCGCATTGCACTTGCTGCGCGATTAGACACTAATTCGGTACGACACTTCATTGGCCACAAACGACAGCAGACACGGGGTAAAGATCAATTCAGAACCGGAGCCACTTCGCACTGCCATACCGCCAAATGGCCAAACCGCAAGCCAAACGCCTCTGGAATGCTCAAAACCGGTTGGGTCCTCGACCGCAGCACCGCCAAGCATACATCCAGGACCTTTCTATGCTCGTCGGTGCCTGATCCCACCACACTTTTCTTGTATGCGCTGCCTTTTTCCACCGCTTGGTGGCGGGCATGTCGACGGGTCATTTCTTGTTTCCGTACTTTATAAACTGCATTTGTTACTTTTCTGATCTCAAATACTGAACAAAAACTACTTTCATAAATAATTGAAACGGTTTGCGCCACTTATATTTTGTATTTCGACTAAACAGAAGCTTTTAGCGGCTCTGACCAGTAGTAAGCCCAGGACCTAAGACTTCACATTATTGCGTGTTTTCGGCACAGCGGGTCGCCCGGTAGGTGGAGGAGCGTTTCCGCATCGTCTGGTTAAAATATGACGCACTGATGTTTAGTTACTCTCTCCGTGCCTGCTGGCTTGCCCGAACCCCAAGAGACGTGGAAACTGCAATAAAGGTAGACGCTTAAATATGATAGCAGGACCCCTTCAACAGATGGTCGTCGGTAAGCATCTCTGTGATTTCCAAGGATGTCCTGAGCCGGCATGCACGTTTTATGTTCTCAACAAGATGCAGAAAAATTCTAAATATGAAGAACTGCAATCGAGGCTACGACAAAACCAAGGTAGAACACAAGGAAAGCATTCTGCTGGGGATGTGAGGCGTACTATCTGTGTTTCACCAATATAAGCTCATTGAAAAGCACACATTGTGTACGGAGGCTAACTCTCCGACGAATCGAAAATAGACAACATGAGTTAGAGTACACTGTCTTCCAAGAGTAATAGCTGTAGGTGCTGGGCACATCTTCTATATACAGAATTTTTCTTATTTGTCGTTTAATTTGACAGAGCTGTAGAAGTTTTGGCATTTATACGCCTTTCGCACATACATTGTATTTTCAAGAAATTAAATTTGAAAATTTTCTTTCACAGGTTACTTAACCTCCATTTATTTTGAAAGAACAACCAATTGGCCAAATTTTGATGTGTCATATTGCTCCGTACGCAAGTTAGTTAGAAAAATAAAAGCGGTTGCACGGATCCTTTGCAGAATTGCTACTTTTCCTGTGGTCAGGAAAAAGTTAAGCAATGGTATTTGAATGCTTTTAAAAGAAGTGTTTCGCCAGCATCGTTAGGGGCTTAGAGTTTACAGCGCTTCAAGACACTGCAGCCACCACCATCAAAAGCCTGCTGTCCTTTTGTTGCACCTTTGAAACTTAATTTTATTTTTTTATATCAAATTAAGATGTTTTAACATTTAACGAAGTGTCTAGCGTTACGTCCGACGTAACCCAAGTTACGTCCAAATCTCCGCCTTCCCTAGGTTCACGGGGGAGAGAGAGGAGGGCGGGGGGGGGGAGGCTTAGGTATACGCGTTTCCAGTGCTCCGTCCGGACGTAACGCTAGCCGCAGCGAACATTTAAATAGGGAGGATTCTTTTTTTTTTTTTCTCCTGTACCTTGCACCTTTAATCTATATCAAACTACCTATATTTATAGAACCTTGTTTTACTGTTAGGGAGGGAACTTGGTGAGTGTATTATGACTGCTAATGAATGTAATGAACAGAGCAGACAAAGCATATTATAATGGCAATGTGGCCTACCTGCTGTTGCCTATGAGAACTCGCAGGACATGTGGACTACCTCACCTAGCTCGCTGCCAAATTTTCTTCTCTTTATTTCTTTCCTCACTCACGGGTTCCAAAAAAGGAGTGTTCTGGGTAGCCTCGAAATGGCAGCCCTTGTTTCGCTAAGGTACTTCAAGCTGCTTCTCTTAGTATTTACAAACTTGCCTGCTTTATTTTCTTAGCTTAAAACTACTACCTCTTAGGTCCTTCAGTGCCTGCTGCATCACACTGGTCATGTTTCAATCACCAAATTAAAAATAAAAAGTGCAAAACAGTTTTTTTTTTTTTCTGATATTGTTTGCTTTTGCATTGTAATGCCAGCTGCTGCAAAATAAGAATGATATCCCCCTCAGAGACCCACAGACATCTGCAAGCCTGAGAAATATTCTCCTGGCAATACTGCCACCACAATGGAAGCATAAAAGTACGTAGACTCCCTTTAAAGGGCAACTCCGCTCAATTCCGAAAAATTTAGGCTTACATGTGATTCCATTTCACAAAGTACTACTCAACAGCTCTACGTCTTCGGATTCGCGAAATGTTGAATATTATTTGTGTAATCTTAATTTAAACATCAGCCGATACCGAAACCGAAACTTCGGTTGCGTCAGGCAACATTGGTCTCGTGTCCTCAGAGTCATGGCCACGTCACGTCGAACCACGTGGTCTTGTGACGTTCGTAGGCGCGAGGTACAGGACACGCGACGCGGGTAGGTCGCTTCGCATGGCGAGGATGGTGATGGCCCGGGGGAGAGGGGGAAGGGAGAACACGAAAGAGGAGAGGGGGAGCGGAGAAACCGGACATGCGATAAACGCGCAGGGCAGCGCAAACTAGCGCATCCGCGTTACGGTGATCACGTGGACGCCGTAGAGCCAACACCGGGAGGAGAAACTCATGACGTCATCGTTCAATTTCGCTCCGAGAAGTAAAAACAACCAAAACGTGAGAATGACGTAGTCATGCCTTTGGCGTAGTGGTTCAACGTTGGCCGCTCCAACCCCGTCGCATTGACTGCGCTGACGATTGCGCCTCACGTCGCACGCTAGAGTTGGCAGATTTCGGCGACTTGGCTCGTTTGAAAGTTTGCTGGCCAGTTTATTAAATATATAGACGGAATTAGATCGTAATATTTGACATGGGGTCTTCCTATATGATACTGAAGAGGGCTGCATAGTTTTCTAAATATCAAAAATGAAGCGGAGTTGCCCTTTAAGACGAACACGAAGGGACCTTGAAAATTTGTTCGACTTATCAGATGTTCGCCTTAACAGAAGTGCCCTAATTATCATGCTGGGCATGTCTACATTGCTGTTGACCAATAAACACAGAATGAAAAAGCCTGCAATGAAGAGATACTTAAAAAGGGACATTTATTTGGCTCCATGCCAAAAGAAGAAAAAATAATGTTTGACACACCACTGGTGGGGGAACCGATCCATTCGGTAATTTTTGACTGCCGCCTCCTCTGTGCAAATCGGTGTCCAGCAATAAAAACGACATGTGGCCCATGTTCCTGGGACACATCTCATTATTGAACCTTAATCACTGTCATCACGTCCATCAGACTCCTTGTCCGACACCTCCTCCCAAAGGCAGTAGTCTTTACTGTCGTCGAGCGCATTTGAAATCCCGCACTCCCGACGCCTCCTCCCAGAGGCAGTAGTCTTCACTGTCGTCGAGCGCATTTGAAATCCCGCACTTCTTGAAAGAGCGAGCGAAAAGCGTGCGCCGACGCAGTGAAAACCGGTCGCGGCGCATTACTCTCAGCGAGTAACCCAATGTCGGCTCGCCAAAGTTCTCATGCAGCAGCTCGATATTTATGGCGAGGTGCCGTTCACGCTGCTCTTTTACAAAGTTACGGCGAGGTGCCGTTCACGGTGCTCTTCTACAAAGTCGCTGAGACTTGCCTCAACGTCAGCGAACGCGCCATTCTTTGGGCTCCTAAAGCTTCTTCTCGTTCCGTTGCACGCGAACAGAGCTTGCTTGTGTCGTCTCCATCCGCGAATGCTGCCCTTATTTACGGCGAATTGTCGACAGGCAGCACTGTTTCCGATGTCTTCCGCAACCAAAAAAACTTTTCTTCTGTAGGCGACCGACGATTGTTTTCGCGCCGACGCCATTGCCGAGCCCGATTGTGTACAAAAGCGGGTGGCGCCTCGGACATTTTGAGTTTAATGATGATGATAGCTGTTTTGAGCGCCATACTGCTTAGAAACCGAAACTACGTCAAACAGCGTTAGATCGCGCCTCATCGAAGCTGAAAATTAGAAAAAAAAACTCGTATTATATGCGGTTTTTTACGGTACATCTGACATACACCTCGGCCGGCGCAATGCGCGGCGTCGCCGTCGGTGCAGTGCCATCGCGAAGGGGAGCTGTGAAAGTTCGGGTTATCCAAAATGCGCGCGCGAAGCGGTTCGTGTTAAACGATTTTTTTTTTGCATTGCGTCTATGGGAAACCAACCAAATGTTCTTACTTTGTTCGGCATATCCGAGAATTCCGCTTAAGCGAGTTCGCCTTAACGGGAGTCTACAGTATCAGTTTCTCAGAAAATAAGCAAAGCTCACGTTTTCCATGTCCGACTGGTGTCTCCCAAGTGCCACCTCCTTTTTGCTCATTTGGAAAACAAGTGTCGGTAATCAATTGTCAGTGTAAATGTAAAATTGTGTAAAATGTTTTTTTTTCTCTTCATTTTAGCAAAGATGGTTACACCACAATCGCAGACGCAGTTGGAGCAGATCATCGCAAGTGACCAAGGCACTCCCTTTCTAAATCTGCACTTCCCACCCAGTCTCCTTAATGTTTACTTTCTAGTTAATAAATTATATTGTTTTATAATTTGACCTGGCCTTGCTCCTTGGAGGTTTCTTAGAATCTTTATACCAATGTTTTAGGCATGTGGATTTAAGTTTACAGGAACCTTGAAATGAAAGCTGGCAGTAGGGAACCGAATAACACCCCTCCCTCACAAAATTTCGATCCCTGATTCAATGTGGCGTCATTTACGACTTTCCAGTTATGCATTTAGTGCAGCAAGAGACTGTCGGGCTGTAGTTTTCCTCTTTCCTATGTACCACAGGGCCGATCTGAGGCCCTGTGGTATAGTGAAACCCGTTTAGAACGAACCCACGTACAGCGAATTATTGTCAATATCGAACTCCCGGAAAATTTAAATAAAAATGCATGTAAAACATACTTTTTATAGCGAACAACATATTGGTTATATTGAAGTTTTCGTCCCCGGGAAGGCATCCAAAAACACGCAAACAATCGTCTTCTAGCCTGTCCTTTCCCTCCTAAAAAGAAGTAGGAAAGAAAGAAAATTCCAAAAGCTCAAGTTGTGAACAAAATTGAGCAAAGAGACGCGATTCAGAAGGAGAGAAAGCTAAAAAATAATTGCACGCACGCACAGAAAAAAAAAGGTTTTCATCATAAAACGTTTTTTCACGAAGAGAAGCGATTCAGAAAGGGAGATAAGCTAAAAAAAAAACTGCACGCACGCAAAAAAAAACAAAAAAAAAAACTTTTCAGCGAGTTGTTATAAGTCGCATTGTTATAGCGCGTTGTTACAAGTCACCTAGCTGTGTTTGGAGATTTGTGTTTGTCCTTTGTCTCACTTGTTCCCGTTCTTTACGGATTATTATCGTTATTCTTGTCCAGCTCGCTTGCACCTTTGCATTTAATAGCATTATAATCAAGAGAAGCTTCTCGCCTTACAACGAACGCATTGTGGAAGTTCGTTGTAAATGGTTTTTGCTATATCGAACTGATGGTAGCGTTTCCTGCTGTTCGTTATAAAAGGGTTTGACTGTACACCGCAGAATGTTTTTTAGGTGGTGCTCCACTTTCAGCGAACCCGACTGAATCACCTCTCTTTTGGAAAGAGATACTTCTGCTTTTGTTGGTAGTGCGACAAGCTTTCTCAATTAACTTTAATGCATTGCATACTTGCGACAGACTATTTATGTAAGGAAAGCAAGAACCGACACCTGTTCCACAATTTATGGACGTTATGGCATTCATTCTCGGCTCTAGAAAGTCAGTGTTCCTTGGTCATTTGGGACAGTGATCACATGCTACCAATAAGCGGAACTGGGTGGTTTCATTTTCAGCAAAAGTCTACTAGTTGCTAGTTTGCTATCTTATTATTGCCAATGTCTGATAATGAACTTGTGGCTGCCATTACACGCCTCTCTACTAGTATTTTTGTTTTACTTGTTGCATACATTGGAAGAATAGGCTTTTACTCATCATTCTGTCACAAAGAACAAGCATTCACTGCGAGAAAACGGTGATGGAGCACAGCATGCATGTTACCCCCAACCTATATATCCACCCCTGGGTGAACTGTACCCAAGACAAGAAATGCGTACGGAGACCTCACTAGCCTGTAAGTATTCTGTTACAATTTTTGTAGCGTGAGCTACACTGGCCGAGGTTGAGCAGTTTCGCGTGGCTCTCATAATGAGCCGTGCTCCGTGCTGCGCAAGCGCGAGGAGCAGCGACGTCACACGGCGCACAGCTGGCGTGCCTGAGGGCCTGAGCCGCCACCGCCGCGGGCTCCGCACCACCGCGCGCGCCTCGCTGGTCTTCGCATTTGAGACGTCATAGTCGCGGCAGACGCACTGGCGCCGCTGCGTGCCCAGCTGCCCGCCTCCGTTGCGCAGTAGCCAAGTCTGGCGCTGCACCGGAGCCGCTTGATAGCGCCTCTCATTTTGTGCGCATAAGCTTACGCTACGTATATCCTGGCATAGCCAAGCTAAGCCACCGCAATTTTTTTTAGTCCCGAAAGAAGAGAGAAGAAATGCAGTAACACGCATGGAGTTTGAATATAAGTGACTAAGTATATGTGAATAGTGAATTTTGAGTTCGAAGAGAATAGTGGTTTTGGCCAAATATTTTCAAATAGAATGCTGAATAGTTTCTCCAAGCCTTTCACTACTGCACAATGCTTATTAAATGAAAACCCAGCTGAACTCATAAAGGTTGTTTTCAAGACTTCACTGGTCAATTTCTAGGCTAAATTAATTTTAATCTAACTATATTTATCGACTGTGGCCTCAGAGAGTTCCATGCCTACATTGGGTTGGCAAGTAAATGACACATTTCACATAAAATTAAACCTATGCGGAGGGCAAGTTCGTCTGCTTCTCGCGCAGGGGGTAGCGGTGACGTCAGAACGCCGAGCCCTGATTGGCTGATCGCGGTCCCCTATCTGAGCGTCGTCTGCTCCTTTGCAACGTCGTCTGCTCGCAACGTCGTCTGCGTCTGTCCATAGAGTTATTACAATAAACGCTAGAGGCTCAGCTGGCGCTAGTGTGCTGTTGCATTTTGAAGCAGACAGCAAGCAGTCTAAATTTGACTTCCGGTAATGTATTCCTATGGGAAAAAGCGAGTGCATTTTCTCTCTGCGCTCGATTATAAGAGCAAATATCACGAATAACTTGTACGTACTAGGCACATTGGAACATTTCTCAGTCACGCAGACGAAATAAATGGTCAGTTACGGCGTTTTTCTTTCAAATTCATCGCATTAAAAACGGTGCTAAAACGGCTTCGTACGTGTATTTTTGTGCACTGTCGGACACTGTTAGCGCGAACACGGCGTCGACGCTTTCCAACATGGGATAACGGCAAACGAACGGACATGTAGAAAACCGAGAGAGACGGCAAGAACTACGCAGTAACACTGGATAAGTAACTCCTTGTGCTTGCAGACGATCAAAATAAATTGAAAGTCACGTAATATAGTCAGATTTGCAATAAATAAGTACTGCGAAGATGCTTGTTCTGGGTTCAAATGTTTCAAAGCATCACCCGCACGCTCCAAATTTTTGCAAATAAGGGGAGCCAGAGAGCAGGTGCCCGATAAAAACTGCCCGACATGGGAAATAATAAAAAGACATACCTTTCGTAGCTCACGTGCTTTATATTTTGCGTTCGAATGTTTCTTTAACCGATCGTAAAGATGCGCACGACGGAGTCATTTTCATCCAATGACAGGACAGGCATATTAGCAATATATAAGCACCACTGAAATGCTAGCGAACCTGAACACACACTACATTCCTTTCGATCGTTAGTTTGCTTAGAACCGTCGCTCGTTTTCACATACCTTCCTTGAAACAGGGGTTTGGGCCTGAAATAGAGCGAAGCTTAACATCGCTCAGTGGTAAAGAAAATGCCGTAACTAAAGCAATTACACTTTCACAATACCAATAAAGGTACATACTATCCGTTACAACCGATATGACAAAAGTTATTCATGTAATTTTCCGGCGAAGAGACAAAATTCACGCGCGTTTTCCCATAGGAATACACAGGGAGGCTGGAAATGTAGACTGCATGCTGTCTGCTTCAATTTGCAACCGGAAGTCCCGTAGACACTAGCGCCAGCTGAGCCTCTAGCGTTTATTGTAATAACTCTATGCGTCTGTCTTACCTTTCCTGCGACTTTTGCAAGTGGAGAGGACAGATTCACGAAACTATCTTACGCCAGAAATATGCGTAAGACAAAACTTAAAAACAAATTCGTATTCACGAACCGAAATTTTCGTAAGTTTTGCGCAGGTTACGACGAAATCCTACGACAGCTCCGAAGCTACGCAATTGTTACGATCAAATCAGCATGGCCGACAGCGGCGCGGTCGCGACGACCAACGGACGTTTATTTTTCTACGTGCGCTTCTCTCGCGTCCCGACTTCAAGCAGCAAGAAAAAAGTAAAAAGTACTTGAACCAGACCACGACGAACAAGAACGCTGGATCCACAAACACCCGGGAAAAGCTCCAATGGCCACGATTCCACCGACACCGACCAAGCGAACTCGGCAGATAGGCCTAGCAGCCACTCCGACTCGGCGACCGTCTGCCCACGACCGGCTGGCGTGCTGAATGGAATGTGCCCGCGCGACCCTTGTGAACCCTTCCCGTATTATACTGTGATCACTGACTTCAATTTTAGATTAAGAGGTCAATCTCTTCCTCTTGTCATCTCCTTGTTTTCCGAGGCAACGGTGACTCTCGCCGGTGAAAAAGCGGTGAATATCCGACAGACGCAGGAAATGTAAAGGAGCCATCGCTTTGACTAGCAGACGTAAAGCAGACGACGTTAACTGCGCCAACCCGCCGACGCCGTTAAAGAATGAGGGGTCTTGCCGCACACGAAAGCGGGACTTGCGGACACTAACACGCTCACTCTCGGTTCTTAGCAAACAAACCTCGGCGTCTCGGGACACCTCGCCAGTGAGTACTTTGACGTCCCTCCTTGATGCGCGTCTGCTAGTTGTTCGACAAAAACAACGAATCGCTCGAGTTATTTCGTCTGCCTTCTCTGAAAGGCGAAGTCGAGCTCGCTCGTAAAGAGCACTTCCGAAAGTCGCAGGAAAGGTAAGACAGACGCAGACGACGTTGCGAGCAGACGTTATTGCAAAGGAGCAGACGACGCTCAGATAGGGGACCGCGATCAGCCAATCAGGGCTCGGCGTCCCTACTTCCTTCTCTCCTGCGCAGAAGACGAAAATGAGCCCACTTGCGAGGCGTATACACGTCTGCAAGTCCGGTCTCAGGGCGCCGCCATCTTCCTCAGTCTCCCTGAAACCATCTCCCTGAAACCGGACTTGCAATCGTGTATAGATCGAGGAGATTCAAATATATTCAATCATGAATAATTAATGCAGGTTGTCGGGGCATCTCTGCACAACATACTTATGTATAATAGCTTGTAATTTTGAAACTTATTGCAATGTAGACATCAACAGTCGCAAAGTTTCCGTTTCTTTTTAAATGCACCAAACACACGTGTGTATGATCCCACTTTTAATGTGCTTTCCTCCTATGCACGTGGCTGCAATATTTCAACTTTTTAGTGTTGATTGCGGCATTTTAGCCCCATCGAGTGCACTTCTCACCGAGCTCTTGTGCACTGGGGAAAAGCAACACCCGCGGAAGCGAGGCTCAGCGGATGTTGCTTCTCCGCAGCGTACCGGTGCTCGGTAAGAAGCGCGCTCAACGGGGCTAACCTGCTACGAGCCACACTTCCAAAAATTGAAAAGGACCACACAAAATATGCTGCGATTAAGTGGTAGCTGCTGCATTGTTGAAAGGCATGTTGAAGAAATTTGCCTCCAGTCAGTGTGCTGTACAATGTTTGCCATGGCTTCTTTGCTTTCAGTGGAATTGATGTAGAAGGTGTGTGCTTTGGTGGAATGATTGTGCAAGATGTTGCATCTGCTAAAAAAAACACAAAAACATGCACAGGGGTGTCTGTGATTGCACCAGCAGTGGAAGAATTGTGAAAGTATGCACGCAAGCCCTTCCATAGAGGTGCGAGAGCACACGAGAACGGAACCTGAGCGGCGGCAGTGGGGAGATGAGGGAGCGTGTCCGCACAGTGTGACCGCATGGGTATTTACTAGGGTGGCAGCCGGAGGGTTGGGGGTGCAGGGGGAGAGAGTGAGAGATAGAAGGGAGTGCATCACTGGAGGGTTTGTGGATGTAGCAGGAATGATGGAATACCGCAGAGCACTCTCCAGGTGATCACATGGGTGTTTCGGAACAGCAGCGGCCTACAGGGGCTAACAACAGATCTTTGTTGCAGTTGGCATGTATTTGTGGGGAACGGCGGGGAGAGGGAAAGCAGTGCCTCTGCTGTAGAGTGGGGTTTTGCTATTCATAGATGAGGACTCTTTGCCAGGAGGGGCACTAACAGCTACCGGTGTATTCATTTCAAAGCAAATATCAAATAGCATATTATTCAAAACTACTATTTGAATATTCGGACAACACTAGAAGTAACTCCTCGAAAGTTGCCCAATGCCTCCGTTTCATGCATTCTGCATGCTGGAAGCATACAAGGGTATGTAGTTGATAACCGGCGTTGAAAACACAATGCTTGCACTTTTTCTTTTCTAGCCTAAGTGAACATAGCAGCAGTGAAGATGCAGTAGCGATATTAACCACAACACTGCCTATACCAAACTACTCCTCCACAAGCTTTTAGTTCTTTGTTTCACTGGCCCCACTTCACACAAATCTGGTTTTTGGATAAGTGCAATGCCCACACCTGTGTGGGCAAATGCTGACATGTTTGTAAACAACATGTTGTGTGGGCTGTAAACAGCAGTTGTGCAGGCCAAGGATGTGTCAACTGGCCCAATATCTGAACGGTTACGAGTGGACCTGTAAGAACATTTCCTCTGTGTCAATAATGGTATATGCTTCGTTATCGTGTCAATGTGTACAAGTCGCATCTCGATGTAACAGATTCCTGTCTCATTCAGAAATCTTGCACCCTCTTCAGCATTCAAAGAAATGCGTTCTGGCCTACCTGCAGGGCGTATCGCGGCCAATAAGCAAGCACCTGATGGTAGCTGCATAAAATCTTTTATTGCACTCACACTGTCGATAGAAAATGCTGACACCTAGGTACAAATATACAGTGCTACCAGATTAGCAGCAGGAGTCGCTTTTGGGCGGTCAGTCGCCCGGCAGGATAAGGGCGCCTGGAGCCCCTCGGCCCCACATGTGCCCCACCACCACCATGCACGCACTAACACTGTCCAGCAGAGTCTATGCACGCACACACCTTTGTTCCTGTCAGGTTGCTACATGAGGGAGCACTGATCGGGCAATCCCGGCACGGACGGATTGCCGTGCTCATCCAGACCGGCCAACTCTGGGCTCTGCAAGAGATAACAACACGACTGCTTAATCTATGGCAGTGAACAGAGAAACAGCAAGGCAAGGATCGCTCCAATTCGAACTGACGTATATTTAAAGATTTTCCAGAGTGCCCTTAAAGTACTAATTTTTTCATTGACTAGGGTATAAAAGTTTTTTGGGGACCTGTGCAAATCCTGCTCAATGCCCAGTCCGATGTAAAAACTAAAAATGCCACCTTGTTAATAAAATTAAGGAAGAGGAAAAACAAACATCACAAATTTTGGGCATGGCTTCAATAAGGGGATTTGAAAAAATGTTAGTGTGTGCTGAATTGAAGACTTCCACTCACAATTTCTACCAGCTCCTTTGGGGGATGTCCACACTCTTGCATCTGTAAAAAAATGGCAAAGATGCAACTCACAACCTTGCTGTCCAAGTTCCTGTCAACCAAGTTCGGTCTGGACTTTCAGAGTTGTTTGGTATAGAAGATGTAAAACACTTTAGGACAAAACTCTGCCAAGTGTTGGAAATAAAATGTTAACATTGGTTCACATTTTATAATGAGTTCCCTAGTGCAGGCTTTGCATAACAACTGACGTCTGCATCTGAAATATACTGAATGGTCAAACTAACGATGAAACAAATATTAAAATAGTACTGCCTTCAATCAAATGTTAGGCATATAGGAGTAGGAGATCTGACTCTGCATTTTAGAGTGAATTTATTGCTACTTATCTGTTCCCTGATTGGTACAACAACCTCCCTTCTAGATACTTGGCAAGAATGACAGCAAGTGTGTAACTGAACTGCAGGTAGTGCTTCTTCCTAGTAATACAATAAGATTTAGTGTTGTACAATTACAAATGTCCGAAACAGACCTGCATAAGTATAGATACTAATAAGTTTTTGAAATAATATTTGTGCTTACAATCTCTCAAGCATAGAAGAAAGTTGTCCATGCCAAACTGACACTGAATTGTGCAGAAAGTTCAGCCTAACGTTGGAATGGATTTCGAAATAGATAAAACCTGAATATGATTGAACTACCGTATTTACTCGCATAATGAACACACTTTTATTTTTACGAAAAACTGACACATATTTGGGGGCAAGTTTTGCATTTATACCCTTTGGGGTAAAATTTTTGCATTTATACCCTTTGCACGAATGTCATTTTAGGTGCCAATATGACATGGCAGGGTACTGTGGCACGTCTCCACTGACAGAGGCGCACGCATGGCTGGTCGTGGGCGCGCCACAGTGAACCTCTTTTAGGGCGCTTTTGGCGTGCCTTTTGCCAAAGAAAAAGCGCCCTATGAAGCTCACTCAGCATGGAGAGCGACGCAACCGTTCTTTGGCCTAACCACTTTCACGACATCAGTCTGAAAGCGGATCACAGACGAAGGCATGTTTGCTGTCATCAATGCATCCAAAGGACGAAGCACATCTGGGGCTGGGCAATTCCACGACCCCAGCTTCGCTAGGCGTGTGCGCCGCTCAGTTTACTTCTGCAACCACGTAATCGCAGCCATTACGAGAGCGGCTTGGCTTGGCTTGACTTGGCCGCTTGGCGGCAAAAGAAAATTGACTTCAAGACTTGCGGAGCCAAAAATTAAAAGTGCGTTCATTACGCAAGAAAAAGAGAAAAAGCCAAATATTGATACCCCTTGTGGGGGTGCGTTCATTATGCGAGTAAATACGGTAAATATGTTTCTTGCTTACGAAGTTTCAACAGTTCTGGTGCGGCCTTCGAGACACCACAAGAATTGTGTAACAACTGTAACAAAAGCGACATACCTTCTGCATGAGTGCGAGTATTCTGTCAAAGCGTGTCCTCTTCACCTCAGCAGAATCTCCTGGCTGCTCCTGTTCAAACTCCTGGCAGACCTGTTTCATGAGCTCGTACTGGCTGTTGTAGCGCTCATAGTCTGCCACCGGCAGCGACGCTCTTCTTTCAGCAAGCCAATCGGGGTACTGGGTGTACGAAAGAGCTGCCCTAAGTTACACAACCTCTTTCAAACATTAAATACACACATAGGCGCAAAGAAAATTTAGGACACACAAGACATGCTGAGCCATGAAGACTCGAATGGTAAAAGCACCTAATGACCATTTCAGATCCTTGACAATTGGGTTTTCGGTGTCCCTTGCCATTACGAGTACGCTGTTCTCTTGTTCACCTACCATAGGTTGCCACTGCTCCTTACTTTATTTTCATTTTACAGTCAACTCTAGGAAGTATTTGCCAACCAGTAGTAAGGCATGAAGCCAATGCTGATGGCTGTTTGCCTTAGCTCCATCCTCGTCTAACTACCACGTTTTCCGGCGTATAAGTTGCGGTTTATTTCCGAAAATTTCCGTCGGTGCACCTTATACAGCAGTGCAACATACATGCACTTCTTTTTTATCGGTATGGACCTTGCTGTGCAAGATGTAGGCCGTATCGACATTTATGACAAAGGAAGATTGACCCGCTGATGGTGTTCTGTGCCTGTTCAAAGGCCCGAGAATCTGTCATGCCCACAGTATACCGACGGTGTATGTTGCGTGCCCTCTTTGACCCATGGCCTGCAGTGAAGCCTACCTTGTCCACGATGTCCCTGAGGGCCGGGTAGAGGAGCTCCTTGGAGAGCAGGTTCTGCATCATGCCCTGCATCATAGAGACCAGGCCAGGCACGCCCCCAGGGGGTGGGGCCCCGTTGGGCGACGCCCCCTCCATCTGCAGTGACCCCATTAGCCGGGAGAGCTCCTCATCCGACGGAACATCCTGCAACGCAGTCGGAAAAGTCAGTTCTCGGCCGAACCACGAACACGGTCCCATTCTAAGCAAGGTTGCTGGCAATAGGCACTTACGATCAACAGGATTCAGTACAATAAACAGACTAGAATAATACTTACGAAATGCTGCGACTGTTTATCTGTACAACGTCTCGAGATAGAGTTTTTGTAAAAAAGAACTAACATTTATTTCCCTAATATGATATTGATATCTCTCAATACCTACTATGCATTAAACCCCCCCCCCCAAAAAAAAAAGAAAGAAAAAAAGGAAACTGGTGTGAAAAAAAAAAAAGAAGAAACAAGTGAAAGTACAGCAGTGTGAAGCTGGGCTATCCAAACCTTTTGGAACTCCATGTCACCTAGGGTTCACACAAGCACAATTTCTTAAGATAATATTTTGTGGGGCAAGCTGAAAGGGGCGCAACCCATGGTAGACAGTTCCCGGTAGCTATTACCTGAACCACATGTAGGTTCAGATAATGTGTGCTAAACTCTCGTGCCAAAAAGACCAATTCTGAGTTAATGACTACGGCAGCACTGCTGTTGGGTGAACTGTGGTACTGTTGGGGGTTGGCACTGCTGAAAAGTACTCACGCCAAAAGATAAAGCCGTGTCTGAGATGCTCTTGAGAGTTTCGTTGAGGGTGGCAGCAAATTCCTCGTCTGTGGCTGCAGTGGCTGGAAGCACAAAAATCTGGCATCAGTAAGTGGAGGGTGAGTGCAAGCACAAACAGACACCAGACATACCATTGTGAAGTTTTCAACTGCACTTTAATCAAGGGCTTATGTTTAAATTTGATTATACCTTGTTTGCAGTTCAATGTTCTGAGCACCGAATAGGTTACTCATCTAAATATAAAAGGCAATTCTAACATAAAAATTAACATTGTATGTCTTAATGCTTCTGAACCATAGAAGAGTATGAACTTGGGTGAGGGGGTAGTGTATAACAAAATGAAAAAAGCGCAAAAATTAGACAAGGGACAAGTCAAAGAAACATGCAGACTAGGTGCCTGGTGTGTTTGTTTCTTCGACTTGCCTGCCCCTTGTCTTTTTGGCACTGTTTTAATTTTGCCTTTAAATCAAATTGTAGTAAGGAAATAGCAAACCCAAGTGACTGTACCTCTTAGGGGTAGCTTGATAGCTAACAGACACCTATTGCCAGATATTTTTACGCATTTCTTAAGTTGGTCATAAGTTCCTTTCACAATTTTTCTACAAGGACAGGAAAACAGCAAGCTCCAAATTCTTTAGGCTGAACAGTCTTGGATCGCTAAGATTTTGTCTCAGATATTTTGGCCCACTCCTGTCCACAAGCACCTAGTCTGCATGTTTCTTTGACTTGTCCTTGTCTAATTTTTTCGCTTTTTTCATTTTGTTATATACTACCCACTCACCCAAGTTTATACTCTTCTTTGGTTCAGAAGCATTAAGACATATGATGTTAATTTTTATTTGAGATATTCTGGCCCACTCCTGTCCACAAGCAGAGAGAGATAATCAGCAATAATGTGTTCTCTAGAGTTTGGGGAAGCATGCCATCTCGAAGGATGGGATAGGGCAACAAAGAACAGACGTGTTCCATATCCATTTTGCATGTTCCCGCTGAAATTCCCATAATAACGAAAGCAGAAATTTGCTTCAAAGGTACTCATGAACCAATTGAATATGGCAACTCACTGATAGATTACAGAAGCCTACCCACCTGCTCGGTTGGCTGTTTGGGTGATTTTGGTGAACTGCTCCTTGAGCTGTGGCTCTTCCTCCAAGAAAGTGTTCATGACATCAGCAAACTGGCTAAATTCTGCCGTCCATGGGTGGTCATTCAGTCCGCCACCACTCCGGTTGAGGCAGTTCTCCTGCAGACCAGACCATTCATGCTAGCAGCCTTTTTCTCTACCCAAAAAGACTTGGAACAAAACAAATAGACTCCTAAATTCTAGCTGTTTCTTTTGCCTCCCAAGGCATATGGTTTTCATTGCAGACCAAATAAAACTGGAATTTCCTCACAAAAATCATCAACATTATGCAAAGTTGTGGCAACCCCCCCCCCCTTCACAAACACCAATCTTTTCTGTGAGCACAGAAGAATTACCATGCTCCTTCAGAAAGCGAATGGTAGAAGTTGTGGCAAGTATGCATTGCAGATTCCCTTTGCAAGCAGTGAAGTGGAATGAACAAGGAAAGCATCTTAGCCATGCATCTCTGTACTTTCCGGCTACTTTGAAAGCATCCTTCTTCAGAACTTCCATAGGATTTCCTCCCAGGTAATCAATCAAAGAGCTTTTCATTCGCTACTTGCCCGACAATAGCATACTGCCCAAAATCAACACTTGTTCACTAACAGCAATATTGGAGGCCTGTGGTCTCCATTATGTGCAATAGACAGCCTTTTTCCGGCATTTGAAAAACATTTGCACGTGAAATAAACATTCACGTTATGATTATCGAGAAAGACAACTCAAATATAACTTCAAATGTTCCTCACTTTCTTTTCTTTGGGTGGTTCACCATTGCCACTCGAGGAAGGTTTTTCAAAGTCCTGCAGGGCACCTGTAAACAGAGATTTGTTTTTGAGGCAGCTAAGGCCAATAGGGAGCCAGGTGCACAAGCATGCCCAGGGAACCTAAAAGTCACAACCTCCAAAAAACTTATGGAGCATTCCACAGCTAAGAATAGACCATTTTCGAAAGTCAGTCTATCCAACCTGTCTGGAACCAAACCCGAACCTCTGATGACAACAACATACAAGTCCTCCACATCAAGAAAAAGAAAAAAAAATCTTCAAGAACACAAGGCAGGCAGTAAAGAATTGATTACCAAAAATTGCTTCCAGTGAGTCGCTTTCAATTTATGAACCATAAACTTGAGCATTCATGATCTTGGGTATATTTAAGGTGTGTACTTTCCGGTGTTTATTTGTGAGAAAAATCGGCGGATGTTTTTCGGTGTTTATTTATTTTCGAAACACCGGTGTATTTCGGTGGAACGTCTCATGACGAGGTTAAAATCGGTGATTATCGGTGGAAAAAAATGCGATTGATCGCAGACAGAGAGTTCCAATTTTATTCACATATTTCATACCCCTCTTCTGGAGGAAGCATCTATTTCTCACACTTGGTTATTATAGTAGATGCAAGCATACTTCGAGAGGCTTGCATCCGTCATGACAGCACGTTCCTTGCGGTTCACTACCCGCAATTTCGAAAACGCACGCTCCACATTTGCGCTAGACACAGGAAATCCCAAAATGTCCAACGATGCTTGGGACAGTAGTGGCCAGTCAGATAAATGAAGTTTCCAAAATAGCACTGGATCAACGGTGCTAGTCACAGCACACTGGCGGTAACAAAGAAACTCTGACCCTAGGTTACTCGGCTTGCGCTCGTCTCGGAGGACCAGCCGATAGATACTTTCATAAGGCACAAATCCCTCTGGCAGCTCCACTTCTATGCACGGATTAACAATTTGCACGCGGAGCCAGGACGACGATTCGTCCATGAATTCGGTAGCGTAGCCATCCGGAGTTTTCCGCTTGCTTCCCATCCTGGCGGCCTTCTACTCCGCGTGACGACGATACTTGAAGTGTTCGACGAAGGGAAGCAAGTCTTACGTTGAGAAAACCCGCAGACGCGGGACGGACGCGCCTTCTCAAACACGTCTGCAAATTTTTTACAGAACGGTCCTTTTATATACAGCGAAAGACCCCACGCCAACAAAACCCTTTTTCCGTTTCCCCAAAAGCCCGTGGAAACTAAACAGAGAACAATGAACGCATCTCAGTTCTCAAAGGTCAGTAGCCCTGTACGACACGGATGTTGGCAGTGTCTTCCAGGAACTATAGCAACCTCTGAATACATGGCTTGCACCGGCATCACTTGGCCAGACACAATGGGGAAAGAGCACGTGAGAGCGTACCCTCCACTGCGTTAATTTGTTCACAAAAGGGGGCCACATGGGAGACACAATGGGGGAAAGGCGTGTGAGAGCTTAGCTTCCACTGCGTTAACTAGACGCTTTTGACCCCCAGAAAGGAGGGCGGACTGACGTCACGTGCAAGCCATGTATAGACACTGGAAGAATGCAGGATCCACGAGATAACACGTTTGACGAACCTCTACGAGGAAAGGGTTTCGCTAGGTCGGAAACATGCAACGACCGGTGCTTTTCGGTTTTAACCAGGGCAAAAATATCCAACCGCCGGTGTTTTTCGGTTTTAACCGATTTTGTATTTTCGTCACCGACGGATGTTTATCGGTGTTTTTCGGTTAAAACCGGAAAATACACACCCTAGGTATATTGTTAGCCCAATACAACCACTAGATCAGAAATTTTGGAACTTCTGTGACTGTCACTCTTTGGAAAGCATCTACTGATGCCCACTCTGGACAATCATCGTCATCACTTAAAATTTCCTCGAGAGCCTAAAGGAACATCACATGATCTCTAAAGAAGTACACTTATTTGCCCAGACAAGCTCTGTCCTGTCAAGGAAAAAAGCTAAAAATAACAAGACAATGAATAGAGTTACCTAAAAAATTAGACGAAAACAATCCATTAATTTATTTCCTTGCCATAAATGATGACATTTATTTTGAGATGAAGCCTTCAGAACATGCTAGGTGTGGCAGGCATATATTTGTTTTATGACTCATGTTTAAGACTCGTCACTCAAATGTTCTGATAACATTGTGCGTTTGAATTGTGCAATCATATTACATATTTTTATGGGTACTTCTCCCTGGGCCTGCACCAATAGACCTTGTGCGAAATTGCTTTGTGGTCTGACAACACTGAAAGCATCGTCAGAACCGAAGCATGGTGGAGTCATCAGAGAGAACCGTACGGGCAGTGTGCGATGGCGCGGCAGTTGTGTTTTCCACCTTCTGACCATGGAATGTGGACAAAGAGTATAAACAACCTATCGCAACTGTCTGACGAAACTCTCAAAGGCCTGTGCACGCGGGTGACAACCTCGTTGAAGCAGTAGAAAAAGTCCTACACTTTCGCTGTGGAAGCTTACACGCTGCAGGTTTTCGCTAGCATGCACAGGCCTCTGAGAGCTTCGTCAGACAGTCACGGTACGTTGTTTAGACTGTTCGTCCACATTCCAGGTCGAAAGACAGAAAACACACCTGCTGCGCCATCGCACATTGCCCGTACGGTTGTCTCCGATGCCTCCACCGTGCTTCAGTACCGACAACGCTTCCCAACATTATGGATGGATGGATGCTAACGGCTGTACCCTTTATATCTAGTGGTAGCTTACGCCACCTAGCCTAGAAGTTAAAAACCAAAAGTATGACTTCTTTCCTTGATTTTGGTCCAACCTAGTCGGCGTTACCCCAGCACTGGGCCCACTAGAGGTCAAGGTGGAGATTTTGGGCCGGAGCCATGTAGCAGGGAGTCCCAATTTTCCCAAAATGGCGACACTCTCCGTGCTGTTGGGCCACCAAGCAATTTTGCATAAGGTCTATTGCAGAATTTATAAATACATCAATTAAAAATGCATTCCTGTTAAAAGGAGCCAGCGCAAAATGAGATTGCACAAAACTAGGGTTATTTTCTGCAAGTGTTTTGAGTGATCACAAATGCCTTTTTTTCTACACGGGTTACGAGAACGGAGGCACATCTTTCAGCTCTGTGAGTGCTATGGCAAGAGGTTCATATATCCATTGGTAGTAATAAGCTGGATACTGTGTGACCTGTGCCACATAGCAGATAACAGTTCGAAAATATGAGAAACTTTGCAGACAATTAAAATTACTTTCATATTTGATCTCCCTGGTCATAAGATCACAAGATCAGCGGTTGTCTCTCCGAGCACCCAAGAGTGGTCAAACACCAAAATATTTAGAAGTGATTGCTTTCTGATAATGGTGGGGCCTTGTAACAAAACACTGCTGGAATAAACAGAAGCATAGATTCACTTGCCTCATGACAGCAATTTGCAATTCACATGTGAATCAATCACTTTGATAGTTTCTTTTGTGCACTATTACCCATTGTCTGTTGAGAATGACAAGCAAGATACTAGGAAAACAATACTGTAGACCCGCTGCCAGGAAAATTTCAGAAGTAGGAACCATATAATTTTTTTTGTCAAAACATATAGTATCCCCAAATGGTTCCTGTAATTTTGGACATCTGTGCATATTACAGGCATATTATTTTCTTGCGTTTCTTTAGTGTCGCTTCCCAGTTTTACGCGACATTACTACAATCAATGCGCGTAATGTTCCAGATTTCTAAACTTTGTAGACATGCAACTGGATCCATGCCAACGTAGTTTCCCCGTTCTAACGAATTCAGATAGCCCAAGAGACAAAAGACTGGTGACGAAACAACGCCTCATTAGAACAGAAACACGCCACCGGCTAAAAATTAAAAAAAAAAGAGATGAGAAAGCAATAAAGAAAGAAAGATAGATGTGCTTGGGACTTCCTCATGACTCAAGGATGCACAGCGCCTGCAACGCACTAGTAACTTTGCTCAAGCACAACTCTCTCCAGAAAAAAAGGTATCGGAGGTCCCTGGAGAATTTGGTGTCATGATAGGTGATAACCTGGCAGCGAGCGTGAACTGCGCCCCGGGCACTCGCAAAGGAAGCCACCGAACAGGAAAGTCTGGGCAGTCCCCAAGACGCTCCGTCAACCCCTCTGACCGCCACTCACTGTCGAGCAGGTCGTCAAGCTCTTCGTCGACTGCCTCGGTGTCCGCAGCGTCCTCGGCCAACACCTTATCCTCCGATTCGTCTTTGGAGCCCGCCGGGTCGGGTGAATGCGCTGTCGACGACGTCTTCTCTGCCATAATTCCGTGGAGGTTGGCAGAGACGAAACAAGCAGAGACGCAGCTGACGACTTGGATGAAGGATCGGATTAAACTGGATGACGAGTGGATTGGATTGGATGAATGTCCTGCTAAACCGTAATTCCGTGATTTGTTTTCAATGCGTTCGTTTAGGCAATCTTGTGATGAAGATGAATAAATTACGATCCCCATTGAATGAAATTTATGTTTGGTTAAAAAACAAAAGTTTTTATAAATGTTTGAATTGTGCATTCGCTCGCGTCATCTAGTGCAAGTAAAACGGCACATTCTTTTTTTATTTTGCAAGCTATAAGCATAAAAAAATATTTAGCTCCAATCATTCAAAACAATGCCAAACGCAAAAAAAAAAATTGCGTCTGTGTGAATAGAGTGTGCCTAGTAGCTCTGTAGTAGCTTAGTAGCTTCGATCTGCTCTGAAGATGCGCACTCAGGGGGAGACATCTTTAGTCATTTCCAGTGTCGCCAGCCCGTAACGCGAATTCGCGAACACTAAATGAACTTTAAAGGGGCCCTGCAATCATATTTAAGCGTATACCATTTTTGCGATTTCCACAGCTCTTGGGGTTTGGGCAAGCCAGCGGGCACGGAGAGAGTGACTAAATATCAGTGCGTCACGTTTTAACCGGACGACGCGGAAACCAGAGGGAAACCTCCTCCGGGCGACTCGCGGTGTCGAAAGCGCGCGATATGTGAAGTATTTGGTCCTGGCCTTACTACTGATCAGAGCCGCTAAAAGCTTCTTTTAATGCGAATAACATTCTTTGGCTAGTTCACGCACTTTTCGTCTATGTATCTATCTGGCTATCTATAGCCTCTTACGCCGCGGGTCGATAAATAAATAAAAAAGACCGGCGCCGGCTGGGATTCGAACCGTTGACCCTTTGATCAGCAGGCAGACGCGCTAACCACAGAGCTATGAAGGCAGCCATTCAACGCACTCTAAACGGTTGTTTATATCTTTACCATAGGACGCGCTTTACAGCGCTGTCACAGCTACCGGTGCGCGCGCGTTCCATGCACGAGGGCTCATTCCGCTCTCGTGAGGCTGAGCACGGCCGCTAGCTCACCCTCTCCCGCGCTCGGGAGAGGGTGATGTAGCGGCCGTGCTCAGCCTCACGCTGCGGTCGTATACATGCTCGAGGATCCAACCGGTTCCAAGTCTTCCGAATGCCTTCGGCAGTAGGTTTGGCGGTATGGCACCGCGAAGTGGCTCCCGTTCTGAACCGATCTTTACCCAGTGTTTGCTGTCATTTGTGGCCAATGAAGTGTCATGCCGAATTAGTGTTTAATCGCACAACAAATGCGATGCAAACCGCCCTGGCCGCCCGCTTCATACAGCCTGTCCAGAACATGCTTTAGTGGCGCCCTCTCGAGCCGTTGACACGGAGTGAGGCAGCTGCGAGCGCTCGCCGAGCTCAAAGGGGCACCGACACGTCAAAATCATTTTTAGAGCGCAGCTCTTAGGTGCCCGTTTCCGGCTTCAGCGGCGGTGGCGTAACGGCGCAGTGCATTATTGGAAGTTTTCCATAATGCACCCCAGCGACTTTTCAGCACCGTGCAGAAACGTCGCGCGACAACGCACGTAAAAGGAGGAGGGCACCCTCTCCTCCTCCTCAAGAGCTGCGCTCTAAATCGGCATTACAGGAAGTTGTAAACGTCCTTTATTTTATTTTTATTATCCGAAACAATTGAAAACGATGCCTGGACATTACCCTCAAAATTCTAAACTTGGGAATTCGGTAATTACGAAGTAAAAAAAAAAAAACAATTTCCAAATGCCGAACTTGAAGTTCCCACGCGATCCACGCCAGTGTAGCGATGTCAAATATTGAGCTGCCGTGCAAGTCGACTTTCTTTCACGTCTCCGCTTTGAACCGCTGTTGCCGCCGTGACCTGAAGCAAGGAGGTGAGGAGCAGGAAAGAAGGGCGCCAACGTACCGGGAAAACGGAAAGACCAGTTTCCTCTGTGGGTGCCGTGCAGACTATCGCTGCCAGCAGACAACTCTTGACATCTCGCAAGTTCCGCATAAAAGGCTGCCCCGGCAGAGTCACAACCGAAACTACAATACACAGACACCAAACCCAGTTGTTCTAACCGTTGGACGCTTTCCTTTTGGAAGTCCGAGAGGTCATCGGGCACCTAGAAATGACCCCTTCGTCTGATCATCCTCCTTGGCAACATGCGTAGAGCGCCGCCATATTTTCCGAGGGAGGAGAAAAATCCAGGAGGCAACATCACACCGGACTCCGATTTCTGGCATTTCAAAAAGAAGGGCCGTCGTGCGTTTGCAATTTTGTTAAAAAACATCTTTCACGATTGCCGTTACTAAATGTTATAAAGATGTCGCCTACAAAGCTTCTAAATTTCATGATATGTGACCTATGCATTTGACATCACAAATCAAAAGAAGCGAGGTGGTTAGGAGCGAAAGAAAAAAAATAAAATAAAAAACGTGTTGCACAAGTTTTTTTTTTTTTTTTGCGATGCGCTATTTTTTTGCGTGTCCACGACCACGATCTGCATCATTTAAGACAATAAAAAAAAATATGACCTTTGGTGTGTCAGTGCCTTTTTAAGTTCTTTACTACAGATGTGACACGATCACAGGGAACAACTCCCACAATTACTTGACCGAAATCTAAAAATTGTTGCATGATCCCTTTTAAAAACAGAAATTACGGCCATCCACTCAAAATAAAAGTGTGCGATTATTAATTTAGGTACTATTGATTGAATTCAATTTATTTCTGAACGTTTAGCATAGATTTCAAGTTTTGATTCAGTATATTTTAAACACCGCTAACTGATTAGCACAAAGCATTACAATAAATTACAGCTTTTTAATGTTGGCAGACACCAACTGCTACTCAACAGGTTCCTCGGACCCGATAATCACTAATGAGAACACCCTCCATCAAAGGGTTTACGAAGTGCTCTTCCTCCAATGCAGACATCTCGGACTTGACAACAGGCTTTAATTCTGGTTGTGGGAGCACTTATAGCTACAACAGCAGCAGTCTACTTCAGCTTCTTCTTGGGGCGCAGGTTGTTGGAGTGGCCACACTTGCGCTTCCGGCAGTTGGTCGCCTTGGGGTGCAGTCGGGCGTAACACCTACACATAGAACACACAAAAGCACAGTCGGAAACTTGGCTTGTAACTTCATTTGTAGCACAAAAAAAGGGTGGTTATATCGCAGAGTCAGAATCAGTGGGGAAAGGGCAAAAATCATAGCTACACTGATTTATGTTTTTCTGCAAACAAAGAATCTAAGGCGTCGATACCGAAGCAAACCGGCTGCCAATGCTTTCAACAACTCACTTGCGGCAGATCATCTTGTCGCAGTTGTACTTCTGGGCCAGGATGCGCAGACTGGGCTCAATGACACCACCCACCAGTCGGAGGTTCAGGTGCAGGGTGCAACCTAAAGACAGATGACGGTGCAGTTAACACCACTGCTTGGGAAACACCAACGATGATGGCGTAGATATGTCATTTGGCAAAACCCACCGCATGTAGCCGGAATATCGGTGCGACAGCTGCACTATTCCAAAGAAGCACAACAGAGATAACTCAACAAGCACTGCCTCATAAAAGCTAGCTAGATTTTTCAAAATAGCACGCTTCAACTCTCTTTCAATGTTAAAAAGGAACTAAGGAACTACCGTGGCTTCTATGTATATTTTGCTTTAGCTGCAAAAAGAGCACCACCTACAGAAAGCCTGACAAACAATCTAGCACTAGAAATACATGCAAAATAATGGGAACTTCCTAAACATACAGGGCTGTTCCCATTTAATTCCGATGTCATGCCTTACTACATGTTAAAGAGTGAAAGCTTTAAAGTTTCAGGCGTACTTTCAGAACTTGCACTATGTTATTTATGCTGCACTCCTCTGCCACATGAACTGCAACTTTGACTACTCAAGTTGCTAGTGCAGCACTGCAACTTTGACGACTCAATATGCTAGTGCAGCTTATTTTGTGTCACGACCAATATAAGAGCGGTGCCTTCTGCTACGAATCCCCACCACAAATTCTCTACAGGTCTTCTTTAATCATTGACAATTTTTTGGGAGATGTTGGCACTATCAAATTCCCAGACTTTTACAGGTTTTCCTAAACCGTTTTGATTACAATCTATGACATTTACAAAAGAAAGGAGAATTTAGAAACTAAGCCAGGTCAGTCTAGCTTGAAGAAGCATTTCTTTGACAGTGACCATCGTCACTCGCACGCTTCCATTTAGAAAATTTGACTGCGGAAAACAACACGAAAAGAAGCGCCCGTCGCACACGCAAATGGCCTAAAGGTTTGAAACCGGTATAGGCCAGACGAACCAATACCTCATAGGTGCATGTGCGTGCCGTGCTTGCCAGAAGACAAGAGGGACAGAGGCTGCTGCCATAGAATTCGGTCAATCAGGAGGTGGCTTCAGCCGCCTACATTCCGTTTCTAGTCTGACTGCTGCCAACGCCACTATCGGACAGAGCCAAACAAGCAGTGCCAGAAGGGCACCGTCACGGTGCTCACTGCCTTTGTGCATGTCACCAACTAAACCAATCGCGCACAGTGAAAGCACTAAGGCACTGTGCTTTTTTTCTGTGCATGATTGGTTTCGACTGGAGATGTGATGTTGCCTTTCGGCGCTGCTTGAATGGCTCCAAAGATAGCAGCACAGGCTGCAGTCAAACTCATTTTATAGATTGTTTTCCCCAACTTTCTGACAATTCCAGGTTGGCAGACTGTAGTGTTGCAAGCTAGCGCCATCTACGGGAGTTAGGGGTAGGCGTTGCCTTTTACTTCAACGCAGCATTAGATGGCGCTGCGCTCGGCACGAGGATTTCTCCTTAGCGCGCGCAGATTTCACCGCCTATCGGAATCGTGACAGCCAAGATAAGAGTTGTGATTGGGTGTGCCTTGAGGAACATTGTTGAGTGTGTGAATAAATGGGGCAGCTCAAGGAGCTTGGAGAGAGAGAATTGCCTGAACGTCACCTCGACTACATGTGTCTCTGAACCGGCCAAGTACCGGAGTCGGGACCACCGGCCCGGCTCACGTCATGGAACTCCGTTGGGCAACTCGGTGAGTTGCGCCCTTGCCGGCCACCCTCGTCCTTGACATGTAGTTCAGCACGGCACAGCGTAGCGCGTCGGTCGCGTAGGAGACAGGCGGCGTTATGTCCGGACCAGGGGGATCGGCGTATGTACCCCCTAAAACATAACATAATTTTGGCGACGAGGTCCTCTTTCTAGGTTTCGGTTGAGGTCGCGCTCGGGCAATTCTCCGCGTCGGCCACTGTTTTTCTTTTGCTGACGTTGGGTTCCGTTTCCAACAGTCAGTCGCTGTTCGGAGGGATAATTATCGGCATGGGCACCCGGTGACTATCGCGGTCCTGACTCTTCTTTTCTGGGTTGGTTCCCTGTCAACACAACATTTGTCAAATGTTGTTCGCGGACGCGCTTTGCCGGGATTGGGCCATCGACAAGCTGTCTATGTTCGAACGAACGAACGAAAACAAAATGGCGGTCATGGCGGCCGGCCTTCCCGATTCTTGCAACATGGCGGTTCGCCCCTGTTTTTGAAGGAAGAAAAGGACGAAGTATCGAATTTCGGATTTCCGGATTTGTGACAGTGCAAATCGAAATTTTTCGCTCGAAGGATTATGGATCCGCGTCGATCGAACAGCTAGGTCGTTATGCTCCAGCTGTTTTTGTGGTTTGCATTTCCGACCGGTGTTCTTGTCTTCACTGCAGTGCATTATTGCCCGAAACTTCATTCTTTCGAGAACGTCTCTACATTATGAACTAGTGTGAGCAGGTTCCTGTTATCGTGAATAGTGTTCCGTGACGGGATTTCATCCCATCCTCGTCGCCAAAATTATGTTATGTTTTAGGGGGGGTACATACGCCGATCCCCCTGGTCCCGGACATAACGCCGCCTGTCTCGTGCGCGACCGACGCGCTACGCTGTGCCGTGCTGAACTACATGTCAGGACTGAGGGTGGCAGCAAGGGCGCAACTCACCGAGTTGCCCAACGGAGTTCCATGACGTGAGCCGGGCCGGTGGTCCCGACTCCGGTACTTGGCCGGTTCAGAGACACATGTAGTCGAGGTGACGTTCCAGGCAATTCTCTCTCCAAGTCCTTGAGCTGCCCCATTTATTCACACACTCAACAATGTTCCTCACGGCACACCCAATCACAACTCTTATCTTGGCTGTCCACGATTCCGATAGGCGGTGAAATCTGCGCGCGCTAAGGAGAAATCCTCGTTTGGAATCCTGGAACGTAAAACTTCTTACGTTCCAGCGCGAGCGAGCCGGAGAACACAAAATGCTTTTCTACCGCCGTCATGAATGTGTCGAATTCATCATGGAAGCTCTGAAGCAGGAAGATTTGTTAACCCAAAAGCAGCCACTACACGTTGCCCTTCGACTCCAAGCAACGAAAACAAGAGCTGTTTCTTTCTTCTGGGTTCTACCTGCTCAAGACCCGACGCTCCCAAGAATGATAGGAACGTTTCCTTCCATGCAGGCCAAGCCTGCGGTGGCGATCCAGCGACTGCAAGGAATGGTGCAGGTGGAGGTAATGCCGCAGACTGTACGACTGTTTACGTTTTCAGAAACTGTAGAGAACTGTTTTGTCTTTTGGAAGTGTATAACGCAAGTCAAAGATTGTATTCTGGGAAGAGCATAACGTGCCGTTACAGGCGTTTTTCAGAATCTGATTCTCAGTGTGATATTGCAAATAAGTTATTTCGTTAATTTTTTTTTTCCAACGGACATGCAGTGTAAAACGGACATGTGTTGCGAAGAGTCCCCGTTGTTTCTCGAAATGTCACGTCACTGTTAGTGTTACAGTGTATAGCCTAACGTTGTCCAGAATACTGTCCAGTCAGTTAAGCAGAGAGTGTCTACGTCATGCTCTGGGCAAGCTAACGTAACTCACAACTAACCATTGTTCTGAGTATAACTTAAGAATGACTACGTTAGGAATTTTTTTTAAGGAAAGGAGAAAAGGATCAGGAAGTGGAAAGTTCAGCTTTCTATGTAAGCATTGGTCTCCTTACATTTTCAATTCATGGAAGGGAGAAATGTAGTGTTGCAAGCTAGCGCCATCTACGGGAGTTAGGGGTAGGCGTTGCCTTTTACTTCAACGCAGCATTAGATGGCGCTGCGCTCGGCACGAGGGATTTCTCCTTAGCGCGCGCAGATTTCACCGCCTATCGGAATCGTGACAGCCAAGATAAGAGTTGTGATTGGGTGTGCCTTGAGGAACATTGTTGAGTGTGTGAATAAATGGGGCAGCTCAAGGAGCTTGGAGAGAGAGAATTGCCTGAACGTCACCTCGACTACATGTGTCTCTGAACCGGCCAAGTACCGGAGTCGGGACCACCGGCCCGGCTCACGTCATGGAACTCCGTTGGGCAACTCGGTGAGTTGCGCCCTTGCCGGCCACCCTCGTCCTTGACATGTAGTTCAGCACGGCACAGCGTAGCGCGTCGGTCGCGTAGGAGACAGGCGGCGTTATGTCCGGACCAGGGGGATCGGCGTATGTACCCCCTAAAACATAACACAGACGCATCGTCACTGCCTTGCCTCTCGGGGGCAGCCCTCGTACACTGAGTGAGAACACGCTGCGGCGAGTCGCACTTCACAAGGTGTGCTGCCGCAAAGGGAGTTTGGACACTATGCAGCAACGCAGCTGCGGCGTTAAAATCAAGCCCCTTCCCCTCAAAAAGAATGGCACACCAAAAGCTCGCACGCTCACCCGGCTGCACACTGTCCTCGTCGGCGAGCTGTCGGCCTCCGAAGAGCAGCCTCTGCTCGTCGCACGGCAGGCCCGTGCGCTCCTCCAGGCCTCGCTTCACAGCGGCCACGCTGTCCTCGGAGCACAGGTCCAGCGTGACCGTGCGGCCATCCAGACTCTTCACGAACACCTGCATCTTGATGCCACCTGCATTCGACGAGTAAGCAGTCAAACACAAATCTTAAAAACTATGATCGTCACTTTTGAGGGTGTCAGCCATAAAAGATAAGGTACTATCTTAATCACAGGTAGCGGGAACATGTCACACCGGGTACTATCAGCTATCAGCATTATGGCCAGGCACACAACTGCGGCGTTGCGGATGCGCTGCAGTTGAGTGCAGAGTGGTTAGAGTGCTCCGATAGTGCCCAATGCCATGTTCTCGTGTTCCTGCTAACTGTGATCACGATAGTACAGCGCTCCCTAAACAAAGCTTAACGTTAACATGAGATGACTTGTTTTCGTCACTTTTCACGCTATTCTTAGGCCGACCGGTCAAACTATGTGGTACAGTTTTGACTCCCGATTAGGCCCACTTCAGACGGGGCAATTTTCTCAGCAATTTTGGAGTTGCTGGCGGGTTGTTCCCTAGATCGACGCGAATTGCTGAGATTGGGCCCGTCTCGGTGATGACGACAACTAAAGACTTTGTTCTGGTTTGAAATTTGTCATTTTTGAAAATAAAACGTTTCAGAAAGATGAGTTAGTATTCTCAACGCCAATTTAAATGCATAAAAAACATGTTTATATCGTGCAACTGTGTCTAAATAGTGCAAGGAAAATAGAATTTAATGATAATGGCAAATTGCAGCAATTGGTTGTGTGGATGGATGGATGTTAATGGCTATACTCTTTGTAAAAGGCAGTAGTTTCGGCCACCTAACCTGAACCTAATAAAAAAAAACAAAAAAAAAAAACAGTAGGCAGAAACTACATTCTTAACGAATTCCTCAAAGCACTAAAAGCAAAAGCACTGTAGAACCAAAGACTCTGGTATTATAACATACTGTAAACGACTTTATTTTCGAGGGCTCAAATTTTCGTGAATTGCGCCAAAGCAGAAAATTTGGAATTATTCGCGGGTTCTAATTTTCGCGAATCGAGTGTAGGTTCCGTAGCGTTCACATATTAGGTCCTTGCGAAAATTTAGTCGTTTACAGTATTAGGAAAACAATACCACAGCCCTGGAATGAGGCAAATAGCCAACTAATTTACAAAGGAAAAGACCGTATGGACGCAAAGTCGTGTAGGCCGATAACAATCCTAAGCAACGCCTACAAACTGTTTATGAGCACACTTAACAGGAGGCTGCAAGACATATGCAAAAAGACAAACATCCTAAGTGAGGCACAGAATGGATTCAGACCCCAGAGACAACATGCTTACTCTGAGCTAGGCCATAGAATAGACCAATCTCACCAAGCGTTCGGCGCATGCGTGACGCCACCATAACTTTAGTTCGCAGGAGGCAGGCAGCAGTGCACAAGACTGCTCGTGCCGCCTCATGCTCCACACGCGCAGAGCTCCAGCGAGGTTGTCGCACATGCAGAAAGACTAAAGCTCCCTCGATGCATTGCGGCAGCGGTGGCGTAGTCAAACTGGCTGGTGAGATCCGTCTATTGAAAAATCATGAGAAGTCTAAATTGTTCTTGAAATTCCTGGACCTCGAAAAAGCCTATGATGATGTTCCACATGACAAAACGTGGAGGAAATTGATACATATTGGATTTGAAACAAGAGACCATAAAACTACTAGAAACCTTATACGAAGACTGCAGAGCCTCCCACACATTCGGACTATACAACTCAGAACAAGTATCGACAGAAATCTGACTAAGACAGGGATGTCCACTATCTCCTACGCTCTTCAATATCTTCATCAGTGGTCTCAAACTCATTTGAGTATGGAGGCCAGATAGCCCACACCGGAAAGGTCGAGGGCCAATGTAAGACAAAAAGGGGAGGGGGTAAATATTAAAAAAAAAAAAGAAACCGTGATCCGTTTTTTTCCACACTTTTGCCAGTAACATCTTTAGATTTGATTTGACAATAATCTAAATGACACCGCCCGGCCAACGTGCTGGCATCTTTAATAGAAGAGTAAGTGCAGTGTCATTCCCACTGAACAAAAACTTGTCTTTTGTGATATGTTTTCGAGTGCGAGAAGCTTGAGCTCGTAGCTTTATCTTTGGCAGTTACTCCTGCTAATGAAGAATTCGAGCAGCCGAGATGCATTCTTCAGCGAACAGCTCGCGCATGCAGCTTAGTAGCGGAATTGTTGTACTATATAAAAAGCTGGAAATCAAAACATAAAGCAAAACAAATAGCAAATAAACAAAGGTCAGCGTGAACTATATGAATACGTTAAAAGATCTGAGCGACTTTTCGAGCGAAAATGTCTCAAGACATTAGGACCGAGACTCGTGGCTGGTTGCCTGTAGAGTGCCTTCATGTGCGCTTCGCGTAGAGTGATGCCAACTGCCTGTTTCCCTTTCCCACACCCTCTTCCGCCGCCATTTTGTTCCTCATTGTTTCCCTGTGCGCCGGAAAGTGGCCTTTGTGTCCATCGGTCCTCCCATCCGAGAGGCGAAAATGCTAATCCTGCCTCCATAGGTTCCACAACGCTGCTACGAACTTGTGAGATAAGGTGCTTGTTTCCGGGAGGGTTATAAGCCCCACAGATTATCGCCGTGAACCAAAATGGCTGCTGGTTTGGCGGCGAGTGGTATTACAAAGGGTGGCATCACCCTAGCAAAGCGCACATGAAGGCTCCCTAGTTGCCTGGAGGCCGAGTCCCAGAAATTCGCGGGCTGCATGAGGCCCGCGGGCCGTGTGTTTGAGACCCCTGATCTACATCAATGACTTGACTGCCGAACTAGAGGAAAAAGGCCCTGGGCTTCACTTCACAACTGTGACCACTGAAGGAGACCAGGAGTACACCAGGATCCCCTGCCTCGCCTTTGGGGACGACTTGGTGTTGCTTGCAGAGTTTGAGGCGGATATGCAGCACCTTCTGGACATTTGTGCAGAGGTAGCATAACAAGACAGCTTCCGGTTTAACAAGGGTAAAACTCAGTGGATGGCATTCAATTCAAAGGAGACAGCAAGTTTCCACATCGGAAACACGCAGCTCGAAGAAACTACAGAATACACATACCTGGGAATCAAAATTCATAACACTAACGACTCCTTAGCCAAACATGAAGCAGCAGTAGTGGCAAAATCAAGCAAACTGAAGGAAAAAGTGCGGCGAGATACTCCTACAATACATACGCGGTGGGAAGAACGCTTTGGAAGACAACAGCAGTCCCAGCAATAACGTATGGAAACGACGCAGTAGCATTGGGCCAGCCCAACTGAAGCTTCTCTACAGGCATTAGACCGAGATTGGACGGTGGCTCCTGGGAGCAAAATGCTTTGCAATGCAGCAGTGACGGGAGAAATGGGGTAGTCGACCCATGAGGTAAACCCAATCGAAGTCTCACTACCTCGTTCGCCTGGCGTTCCTATCCAGCGAAAGGTATGCCAGGCGAATGTACAAGTACATCAGGTACCGGGGAATTAGAACAGGGTATTGCCATAGACGGCAAATTTAGTGCGGGAACAAAACGACATGCGGCCACTGGCGAGAAACGGTGGACAAGTTCCCTTCGCAGCAAATCGCTGCGAAGGGAATGTGTCTGTGGCAAGAGGCAATGAAGAAGCGATCGCTCGTCCAATATCAAGAACACAAGAGTGCACCAGCTCCCTACCACCACTATCAGGGAGACAGAGAGAGCGCCCTTCTTTTCCAGGTCCGGACCGGCCCACTGCTCACACGGAAAAGACTAGCTCTTTGGGGATGACGGCGCGACATGCAGACTATGTGGCCTCGGGGACAAGGACATCGATCATCTTCAGCCAGTGCCCGTGCCTACATCCAAGTAAAACAACAGGAAGGGCCCTTGACCAGGTTCTGGGCTTGGTCAAACGCCCAGAACACAAAGAGCGGCAGAACACAGGACCACCACAGCCGCTGCTTCAACGACACAAGGCAGAGCAGGTGGAAGCGGCAAAGCGTCAACTCGCAAGGTGGTAAAGTGCCGCCGCGCTGCTGAGGAGTCCGAAGCCGGAGCTAACCGAGCCAGGACGACACACACCCCGTCCACCTGATGCGCTTGCCATTGAGGCAAGCGCATCAGTTAATCTCGGCGCTATGACTTCAGAGAGGCTGTAGCGGCTGTGGTAACCACTATGGTGGTGACTTGTTGAGACTTGTGTGAGTGGCCAAGGCGGACAAACAGGTCATTTGGGAGCCAAGCCAGGTCAGACCGTCTGGAACTACGGACCAAGTAGTGGACACACACACGTTTGGTGCTTTCTTTTGTTTTTACTATTTCTTTATACACGTCATATCAACAACGGATTTTTTTTTATATCTTAAAACGCGCCTGCGACGTTCCTTTGGGAGCGCCCGCCCTGATGCAAAAGGGTTTTGGTGCTGCTAAATACAGACAACTACTAGTACATGATTCCTTCCGCCCTTATCATTGCCCCCGGCAAGGGAATGCGGGCGGTCCATGTTGCTGGTCTGGCGACGTCAAGTTGCTGGGAGAAATTGCACCGTCTGAAGCGGGCCTAATGCCTAAGCGATGTTGCGTGCAAGAGTAATTCTACATTTTCGGAATTATATCGGGTCCAGAACAGGCTCTCAAGTGATAAGGTCGTGCGGTATGCGTCCGCATTCAATCAGAACCTCCCGAACCGGCGATTTCGGGTAATGGTGACAATGGTGTAATAACTTGGACAACTCTGAATCATTAATTACATATCTACAGTGCATGGTGCGCGATACTCTTCCTCTTCAGTTTCGGACAAGAGGCACATCAGATTTAATTAACTTTGGCAAGTTATTTGCCTACAAATGACAAGAGCGGAGTTGGAAGTGCTAAGCCGAACCACAAAGCTCCACATGACAGAAGATTACTTTATCGCACCTCTGCACCGAAACTTCTCGAAGTAAACTGCTTCCCCAGAGCCAGATTTAAAGTAAGAAACGCATTTTACTCGTGATTTAACGCTTAATTATAAATGAAATTACAAAACGGCCTTCCAGCAAACTTACCTACACGCGTCGTGCGGTGAATCAACGGGCTGAAAGACACGGGGTTTCCTTTCCTGCTCGAACGAGATTATCAACGTTACTGGAGTTTTGCTACTTCACGCTACCCTCAGAGAAATCTACTCACGCACTCTACGCACTTGTGTATAACGTAAAAAAAACAACAAAAAAAATCTTATTTATATTTTTGTAAATTAATGTAATGTTTTTAATGCATGTTTAACGTTTCAGTAATATTTTTGTTTTTTATTTCACTTGTCATTGCTGACTGCATGTTTCTTGTTCTATTGGCAACTATGTAAAAGTCGAACGCGCACGGGGTTCCTCCTTCTGAAACTGAAGTCTTTTCAATCGCGGCTTTCCGGCGAACGCCGCACCGAAAATGGTGGGTTTCTCGATTATGCGATCATAAGGCTTTTATTTTAATAACATTCATTTTCTGAGTTGTTCTTGTTTAGCGAGGTAATCCTTGCTCGAAGAGCATGCGTCTGTTTAAATTTTTCGTCGTTTAGTCGCTTTCCTGAGTTGCACGTGTTGTCGTGAGGCCTAGGTGTAACGTGTCATTTTAGTTTGTTAAAACTCTTAAACTAACAATCGAAGGTCTGAATGTGTGTTTTGGCGCCGGTATAATGCACGTTTCAAGTGACTAGATGAAATGCCGACTGCATGAAAGAGTGAATCGTGTGGCTAGCACTTTTCAGTTCAAAGCTGGTGTTAGTGCTAGTTCCGGCAAAGGACTTCTGAGAAATGCCGTGCCGTCACCTCGCTGTCCCTCGCGCGAAATAAATTCCTACGAGGACTCATTCTTCCTCGGGAGGCCAGACATCGCGCCACATTAAAAGCTCTCGAAGAGATCTTGCTTCGTCCCTTTGGGCTCGGCATTACGTTCTGAGAGACATTCACTATGCGGGTCTTTCCACAGTATCAATCTGTCTTCAGTATCCTTTGTTCTGTTTATGCATCTGTTTTACTTTTTAACCGAAGTCCGTTCATTGCGAGAAAATGACGTTATGGTTGGGAACGTGCTTGCTTTGCAGCCGCCCAAGCAGGACAGCAAGAAAAAGACCGACACCAAAGGCACTGCCAAGAAGAAGGAGGGATCCTCTTCTGGAGGCAAGGCCAAGAAGAAGGTGCGTCTTCCGTGCATTTGGAAGAAATTTGCGGATTGTACGGTGTTAGAATTTTTCGTCCTAGACCTGGGGCTGAGTTAGCTTTTATCTCCCTACCAGTGATGTGATTGCTGCGCCAAACTGCGCCAAGGGGCTAACCCGACTACATCTTGCTACATTTCGCCAAAATATGGGTAATCTGTGCCAAGCCTGCGCCAAAGGACCAGTTTAGGTCGCCTTTCAAAACCGACACTAAACTGAGTACTGTAATTGAGCAGGCCTGTGTTATGTGGCGCAAGCGGCCGCCTGACACAAAGTACCGTGCATCAATTGTCCACCCGGTCCTGCATGGTTTTCCCGGCGTCTCGCGTTTTGCGCTCTCGTCTTGTGGGTCTCGTCTCGTCTCTTTTATATTTTCAGCGATAGACGCGGATGTCTGCAGACAGTCCGACGCTAGCGTGCCGGGTACCAGCCATGCTGTCATGCTGTGAAACGAAATCCCGTTTTTGCGCGGCAGGAGTTACTTTGTGAGCTGAAGCAACGGCCGTGGGAAAACTATATTTGGTCACTGCCTTTCAGCCGCCGTGGTCGCGCGACGTCGAATGTTGCCGTCCCCACATCACTGCAGAGGTGGTACTTTCTAAAATGAAACTAAGCACCGCCGCATGTTCATCAACATTCCTGTTGTTTGAATCGTATGTTACTACAAAAATCCATCTTTAATTCCAAGACTGCTCTGTCAAAGTATTGCTTATCTAGATTCCTCTCAATGGGCCTTCTTTCGAGCGGTACCTTGGTACGTGAAAAATCTGCCGTGAAAGAAAGTTAGTGAAGAGAAGTGAGCTAAAGTGAAGAAGGCAATGTCTGCACGCTGAACCCACACAGCGTGCTTGTTTGTCTAGAGTTCAGTTGTTGAACAAAGCGCTCCAAGAACGTTTTGAGGCTGGCTCGCAATGTCTTGCATCGATGCACTCAGGTCCTTTATTTTTTGTGTGTTTAGCTCGTACCTTGTTTGCTGGCCTGGCAAGCACGCGCCACTGGACTTTTTTTTTCGCATGCTCGAAAGTTACATTTTGTGTACAATTTTGGGGATAAGTTAGCGACGGAGCTGAGGGACATGGTTTCGGTCGAACAGCCATTGTCTGCGCTCGCGCGACGAGGCATGCCCAACAGCAAGCCTGCCGAAGTTGGCCTCACCTGCATGCGAACATGATTGCGTGACTGAGGCACCAGCCCCGACGCTTGCAATTCATTGTTTTCTGTTTGCTTACTTTTGACGAAAATCTGGCACGTCGGGAACCAGTAAAACAGTGGCAAGAGGTTTTCGAAATCGCTTGGCAATGCCTACAGCACTGTACACTTGTGGGATGTCTGAGCAGTAAAACAGAAGCAGCGAGTTCCGTCACAACACGTCACATCAGAACACAACACAAAGTCCCCTTCGTTTGTACAGCACTTAAAAAAACTATTTTTATTTTCCTAAGAGTATCTGCTCCAAAATCCACTTTTGCTGCTTTGAAACACTGTCTTGGCTGCTCCAAGAGCCACTTTCGCTGCTCAAAAGCCACATTTGGTTGCTCCAAAGGCCACATTTGCTGCTCCAAAACACTTTGGTTGCTCCGAAACGTGCGCCAAAATGGCTTAGGCCAATCACATCACTGCCCTACTCAAATCTGTAGCTGCTACAGCAGTGGTGCCTACACAATCCGACTACTCACGGCACAGTTGGTAAACCATAATTTACATTGTTAAACACCAACTGATTCTTCACTTTGCGCACGTACAGAAAGCTAATCTTTGGATGAGCTAGGATTCAGTTCACCTTGTTAGCTGTTTAATGTATGCAGAACGGGAGCATTCCTTTTTGCTTAAAGTGCACAAAAGCTTAGCTTTATTGTACTGGCATTTACCAACAACATTGCACTCTGACATCACGTCGAGCATTCACACTATCTAAAATTGGCCGTAAAAATTGGTGCCTGCTCGTAGCAATGTAAACTTTACATCAAAGGCGTACCTCGCAGGTCGGTGTTATCTTGTAAAATTACAAAGCGTAGCCCCTTTTCGGTAAACAATTAGGCCAAAAATCTTGCCAGGGTCAGCGGCGCTACCTCCTTATTGAGACTGCTACCGACAACCGAGATCTATAAACATGAATATAACCCTTTTTTTTTTTTTAGTGATACACAAAAATGATAGCAAAACTTTAAGAAGAAACAAGACGCGGTCGCATAACAAATTTCGTTTCTGTTGTGCGGGCTTCTAACGCCGATTCCCTCGGACCCTGTCCCCGGATGAACATGACACGGTAATACTTCGCTCTTGGCAAAAGGGTTTATTCAGTCACTTATTGCCTGGTGGGTTTCGGGATCGGGGAACGGTCATCAGCAAGACCGGAGGAGAAGTCCGCTGCCACTGCAGCTGCTCCTAGTCCCAGCGGTGGTCGTCCACACCGCATCATGGAGACGTCGTCGTCCAGGGTCGCTCCCCGGTCTGTCAGTCAAGTCCGCTGCTTGACGTTGCGACCCGCACTTCTCCGCTCCAGCATCCGTCTCCGCCGATTCCCGCGCTAGCGTTCCTTCTCCTGTCACCGCTGCGTGCTCCCTGCTGTCCACCGTTCGAGAGAGCCTCATCTTTGTCCTGCATCCTCTTTTCAAGCCTTCACCCCTTTGTTCTGGGAAGCCACCTGCGTGACGTCAGTTGGCTTGGGAGCGGCGTAGCCGGATCTTGTGCTGCGCGAGGCCATTGGCGCTCCCCGAGGCATGACGCATCTTGGAGGCAATGGGCGCATTCAGTAGCAGCCCCGGAGTCAAGGAGTCACTGACTCCTTCCACTGGACGGCCAAAAGTCGCTTCCGGTGCACGTAACTCCGGGGCTTCGGAGTCAAGCTCAGAAGCACAGAGTCCAGAGACGGTGCATGTAGAGTCAAAGGAGCTAAAGATGACATTTCCTGACTGGTAATGATTTCCGGCGAGAACATCCAAAGAGCTCTGGCTCGAGTCACTCCGTTCGGGGGCAAGGGAGGCGCTACTGAACGCGTCCATTGAGCCAGAGTTGCTGGAATTCGGGGCTTGGAGGGACGGCGCGGGGGAGGGCAGCCAGATCTTCACAGTTTTCTGCTTTCTTTTGCTGGTTGGCTACATCTGACATTGCTCCCAATGCCATGTATCAATACGAGCCCCAAATGCGCCCGCCACTGGATTCAATCATCTGCGTCATTGTCCGCGGTTGACCCTTGCAAGTTTTTTGGTATCATTTTTTAGAGAAGGGGGGGCATAGCTTTGTTATTTTGCATGATAAAACCAACCTGTGAAATAGACCTTTGACAAAAAGTTTAGATTTCTATTGCAGGCACTGATTTTTACACCCCATTTTTGAAAAAAATTGCGACATTAAACAGCATTTTGTTTGCACTTGCAGCACCAGTCAAGATGTCATTCCTGCTTTTGTGGCATTTCTAAAGAAGTGAAGAATGTGTATGCGCTCCACACAAAGACAACTTCGTGAAGGCCGAAGCCACCAACATGAGTTGGCAAAGCGATCTGCGCAAAAGCTTGACACGAGCTGGCTACTATAACAAACAGGCAGACCAACAACGGGAGCAAAAATGAAAGCCGTTTACAACTCCCTGTAACCCTGAATTAGAGTGCAGCTCGAGGAGGGAAGGCACGGGGGGGGGGGGGGGGGGGGTTCACGTGATCCTAGGGTTACGCCAACGCCGCTCAAGCCGGAAACGGGCGCCTAAGAGCTGCGCTCTAAAAGTGCAAACCGCGTACGCAGGAGGGCGGGCAGAGATGTAAAGCTTCTTTTTGTGATGTTGCACTCTGTTTAGGTTTTCTTCTTGCATTGACCGTGCCAGGAAGGAGTTTGTGTACTATATTGAAAAGGAGTTATACTTTAGAAGTCAAGTAGAAAGAATTCATGTGCATTTTCTCAGACACAAAACTACAGTTCGTTGCAAGCTTTACTGGCTAAATGCCGCACTAAGTACCTTGAACTGAGGTGTCGTTGCTCATGCATTTCCTTTCGTTCCTACGGGCCTTGCGGTCATTTTAAGATAATTGCTTGAGCACTTAGGCGATTTTGACACTTGTGCTTTGCCCTCTGCAGAAGTGGTCCAAGGGAAAAGTGCGTGACAAGTTGAACAACCTGGTGCTGTTCGACAAGGCCACGTACGACAAGCTCCTGAAGGAGGTGCCCAGCTACAAGCTCATCACACCCTCGGTGGTCTCTGAGAGGCTTAAGGTGCGCGGCTCCCTGGCCCGCAAGGCACTCGACGAGCTGCTTCAGAAAGGTGCCTCCTGCTTTTACTTTGTGTGTCTGCATCTACTTGGCTGGTTTACACAGCACAGTTTTCTTGCGTTACGTACAAGTCACCAAACGTCACTTGCCTGGCTATCTCCTTGGAACTGGTATCCACACCTAATATGAAGCTCATTTCCCAGTGACCTGTCACATAAGCAGATGTAAGCTTTCTGAACATAATGAGGATGTGTGAACCAGCCTTTCCAAAGTTCAGAGTCTAGTAGAGTAAATAATACCTACTCTGTGGTCTGCATAAACAAGTGCATATTGCTGACCATTGGAACTGTTTGGGGATGTGATTTAGGGGTGGTGATAGAATACGGAAGTTTTAAAATTTGAAGGTAGCTGGATCAAGAAAAATTTCTGTATGATCTGATGATAGTATCCTGATAAGCTGACTAATATTCATCAAACTTGGAATGACGTGAATGCCTGTGGCATTCATTTCATTTAAAACAATTTATTGGTAGGAAAAATAACATGCTGATATTTGTGAAACAAAAAAAATGCCCACAGTGTGATTTCTCAGTGACAAATGTTGGGCCTTTGGAGAAGGTTGGCTCGGGTGAACTTTGGGTTTGTTTTCAAACTCATTTATTGTTGCTGTTGGTGTCAAATTGAGTTTCAGCTGTCCAATGTGGATTAATTTACACAGGTCGAAAAATTTAGTTATCTCTCTCAAACAATCTATTGCCTTAAAGGTTTGGACTAGTCTGATGGTCTTTAGGGCTTTTGCTGTCTCCAGCATTTGGTTAAAGGTTTTCTTTATTTAGTTTAGATATGTGCTTCCAATCCCTTGTTTCCGAACTTCTTATTTTTATATATTGAAGGTAAAAAAAAAATAGTTTAATTTATTTATTAGGCGAAATTTGGGGAACAGTTCATGGTCCGTTGCAACTCAATAGGGCGAGGGAAAGGACGGCCGGGGAGGAGGAAGCAGGTGGGACGTTGGAGCTCCTCTCCGGCATTGTCTGCTTCCTCCTCCCTGGCATTCCTTTCCCTCACCCTACCTTCTTGAGTTGCAACAGACTATATCTTCTAGTGGTTTCAGAGTAGGGGAGTTTTCAGGCAGTATTTTTTCTCAGAGTTACTAAATTGTTCAACACAATTTCTTGAAGCACAACCAGGAATTACTATTTCACACATAAGATAATTCCAGGTAGTTTTACGTTGCTCCTTTTGCAATCGTCTAAGAACCCTAACATTACATTCTGGAGCATTTGGGAGGTGAGGCAAAAGTGGGAAAAGTCGGGGGCAAGGGGGGGGATTGCCCCTCTCCCCCAAATTGCTTACCATATTTTCCTGTGTGTAGGTCGTACGGTTATTTTTGTAAAAGGTTTGTGTACAAGTTGCACTTCCACACTTTGTATCATCAGCATGGCTAAACAGCACTGATAAGCCTGTATATGTGTATTGTGATTGCTATTTACGTGCGATTGGAAGCCAGTTTTAATATTCTATGCCAACGAACTGAACGAGAAGTATAGCTACCATGGCCTGCCTCTTGTACAGCTAATAATCCTTGCTTATAAAGTAAACATACAAGTTGCACCGACAAAATTTTGCAGGGAAACTGCGGCTTGTTCACAAAATGTCTTAAGGAAGCATTGCCCCCCCTCCCTTCCTTTCCATCGTTCACCCCTTATCAGACTCTCTGCAATGAGTGAAGCATGAGGACACCATTGCACACCCCTGAGCATAAGTTCAGCAGTATGGGCTTGCCACTTTAGCTTATGCAGCAAGGGCAGACTTCTGCAATGAAAATGCTTCAGCTGCAATTTGAGTGTGCTTCTTGAAAATGAAAGGGGTGTTTTAGAGCCATGGATTAGGAGCCCTGAAATACCTTGTACTAAAAGTAGTTTTGAGCTTTGGGTGTGCAAATGTGACTCTCCGATTGTTATTGGAGCTGTTGACAGCACTATCCGTCAGTAATGGTGGTCAGCTTGGAGAGTGAGGCTGCAGGTAGGATGTCTGTTAGCAAGGTTTGTCTAGTGATAGTAATGGGTGCATTTAATATCTTCTACAGCTTGGTTGATTGATCAGACAAGTTTACCATCAGTCAATTCCCTTTTTTTTTTATTGAAGAAATTTACTACTGCTGCTTACACTCGCAGAGGTTTTATGGAATCTTGCATGATAGCTCCTAGTTGACCCCAAACTTTGTTTTTTGAGGTGTTTGCATGCCCTACTGTAGAGGTGTTGGTGGCCTGCCTGATGGAAGTATTGGTTGCCTGCAGGCCTGATCAAGCTGGTTGTAAAGCACCACAGCCAGGTGATCTACACGAGGACAACAAAAGCTGAAGATGCGTGAGGGTTGAATAAATGGGCCTAGACTTGTCACCGGTCTCCTGCTTTTTCCATTGGGTGAGGCACTCCTGTCCTGGGACGGCATCACAGACCACCTGAAGCACCTGTGTATGTTGTGAGGTCGTTACAGTTGCCTTAGTGGGGTGGCCCCCAGGATCTCACAATCCTGCCCCTTCGATTTCTTTCAATCGTGCTTCGAGAAGAGAAGACCGCCAATAACTTCGGCGTCTCACGAGCCTCAAGCATGCAGGCGCAGTCAAAGCAGGACAAAAGGTAACGAGCGCGTGCTGGAGGCTCTGTGTTCGAGAGATCGACAGTCGGACAAGATGTTGCCGGGTGCTGGAAACATCAATGGAATGGTCACTCTCTAAAAACAAGATCCATCGGACAACTTTGCCCATCGTGTGAAATGAGCAAAACTAAAACGACTGGCAGAGCAAAGCTCTCATACTCTGCCTTTGGTATACGGTTTGTAATAGTCAGCCTAATCCTATAGCTATCGACGCCCATGCGACATAATCTGCTCTTTATAGTTGCAATTTTTTAATTATTTTTTTCATGCTCATTTTGTTAGCACGGCAATAAATATATTGCCTTTGTTGCTATTCAACTGTTCAAATTGCTGTGACTTTAGTCATGTTTGCCTTGTTTATACGACGAGAATAAATTTCACTTGGGCTGCCTAGGCTGCTGTGACATGTGGCCCTAAAAATAGATTTTCTATCGATAAAAATGCAATGGAAGTTTTGGAGTGGGAAGATTTTCTTCACCTTGCAGGTCTCGAGTGAGGGTAATTTCTATTCAAAACACGAATCTTTTGTTTTCGTGTTTGTCGTATTCTTTTTCAACATATGTACCACCATGTAGCTATTAGAAGCTGACGACGACCATTACATCGCCATTTGAAGGATATTATTACCGCTAGTGTGAGCGAGCAGGTAGGCATCCGGGTAGTTGTCCGGCGTAGTGGTCAAGCGCATGGTGAGGATGGCTGGTGCGCCTGGTTCCTTCGGCGTCATCTGCGGCTCATCGCTAGAGGGCCCGACTGAAGCGCCCCTATAATTCGTGCGGACGATGCGCGGCATCACTCGCGCGCCTGCTATCTGCTGCTCGCTCCTCCGGTGTGATGTTAGCTGCGTGCTGATTGGCTCCCGTGTTGTCTCGTCAAATGCGCTACGATTGGCTGGCGAGGTAGCGTTGCGGTTTGTGGACCCCGGCAAATGTTGGAAATCCAAGTCGTCCTGGAAGAGAGCTTCCCTCTGGGCAGGAGTGGTTTTACCTAGGTTATTCCAAGGAGAACGTTTGTTTTCGTCCCAGGGATCCCGATGAGATGATTGTGAAGAAAACATGCCTACTAGTGGCTCTTCTCGTCTCTCTGCGGACCTCCGACCCAGGTGAGACATGGCCCCCCTGTCAGGCCCCGATGGCCGGTCACGCAAGCTAGGCCTACCGCCGTCGTCTACGCTCGGGCCACGGTGTTTTGCTGCAAAGAACGTGGATCGTGCCTGGTTCCGGACACCCCGTCCGTAGTAAACGGGACTTTCCCGGGCAGCGCCGGTGTCCGCGCTGCTTTGCACGAGCACTGCCCCTGCGGGTCTGCTTCTCCACTGAGCACGGGCATCACCCCTCTCGGACCGAGCGAAAGAGTCGCGCGGAGGTGTCCCGACTGACAACTCCGCGTACGGGGACACAAAGTTGCGAGGCGCGAGGCACTCCGAACCGAACGGGGTCACATCCTCGGGAGCTGTTTCGGATGCGTGCACAGCCTCCGCATCAATCGACGCCGTGACTCGCGCGCGACTTTTGACGGTCCCAGCAGTCCCAGGTCGGCAGCGCACCTGTCTGGCTGTTCCGAGCTGCGCGCAGTGCGACCGCCCGCAGCATTCGGGTGTTCGAGTGGCGCGCACGATCGCGATTCCGCATTCCGTCTCCATACTAAACAAGGGTCCCTGCTGGTAGTGTCTGTGGCCCGCGCGCACCTTGCGTAGCAGTCCGACGGAGCGCTTGGCAGACGGACGCACGGGTCGCCAGTGGCGGGTTATATTTAGGCGAACCCTCGTGGCTCACGGAACATGCACAGGCGTTTCACATGTGTACACATCGGAAATCAACGAGGCCGAGTGCGCGGATCTGGGGTTCCCTTGCTGCTTGTTTTTCTTAGCGCAGCGAGCGAAACTTGTGGCTGCATCGCTGGAAGATTTCTGCAGCTGTGTGTTGGGGTACGCGAAAATGTGCAAGATAAGGTCTATATTTGACAGGGTTCATGCCGTCAATTTGGGGCATTCTCCTAATTTTTTACTGCTGATGCTTTTTATGCTACTCTTTATATTCCGTTAGATTTAAACGCGAATTCCCTATCTCTCGTGTGTTGTATTAGAACCGCAGGCGTATTTAAAAACAAAAAATATTTGTTTTTAGGTAGGAATTTTGTTTGTATTTTGTAGTCTTCAGTGTTACTAATACTTGCATTTTTTACCTTTTTTTTTTACTAGTCTCAAAAGGTCAATCACCCCTCTGCTGCATGGTGGATATATGTGTGAGGCCCTGTTGTATTATTTGATGCCACTCGCATAATATTTCTTGGCAACATATGCTATGCAACCCCACATTACCACCAGTATTATTTTCTTTTCTTTTGCCACCCCATTTTGCTGAACACCACTGCTACGTCAGGTACAAGTTTGCGAGAAAACCTGTTACTTGTCTCCTGGATAGTGTAAACTGTCTCTATCTCAAGTAGAGCTTGTTGGTATATTTTTATTTCTCAAATTGACCAACATAGATCAGCATTTGATTTTGTAGGTGAAATTTGCGATTTTCTGAGCTAGTAAATAGAGAGTTGAAAATGATATTCCTCTCATCTTTCCTCTCGTCTCGACCACCCCTGAAAGTTGAATCCATTTTTTCGAACACCAACATATTAAAATACTCACCTCTTCCATTATGCATGTCAGATAGGAATAGCTTGCCCACAAGCTTGGAAACTACCAATGACCATAAATGTTTTTCGCAGCTGACTTCTAAGGTGTTTGAATAATGTTTATATAATGATGTTTCCTAAACGTTTCTTCATTTATTTTTTCATTTATTTTTTGTAGTATTTTGTTGTGTTTTCAAACCTTGAACATGACACCTCTCTTATGTAATGCCTCCCTCAAGAGGCCCTTAAGGTAATAGAATGAACTGAAATGAAATATTGATAATTAAATTGAAAGATACGGAAATCATAATGCTTTCCTCCGTTCAGGAATTAACCCGGTGACAGTGAAGGTAAGCTTTCCTGTTACTTGAAAACTAAAAGAAATGTCAGTTTCGGAAGTACACACATTTTAACTTGACTTAGAATTAGATTTACCTTAATGAAGAGGCACCTAATGGGTGTGTTTTTGTGGAAGCAACAGTGTTTTATGAGTCGAGCGTAAAGGCCCGTTCACACTCTTGCGACCTCTTAAACTGGGTTCCTTAAAACCTTTTACAACCAGAGGAGACACTGGCTCCATCTATTGGGTAGCAGCGTAAACTTGGCGGTCCGGCATATTTTCTATTTCTCTCGCGCATTATCCTTTCTTTCTTGGCTCGAAAAGCTTTTGTCAACGTTATAAACGAGCCTTTCTTATAGGTATTACATACATTTGACCTCGGAAATCCCGCAAAACCTTCGCTTTGTGAAATGCAGTTCCAGGGTCACCGCATAGATGGCGCCACAATGTCAGTGTGTTCCCTCGTCCTAAGAAAATTTAAGAAGTTTTAACAGATCTCGTCTCTCGGTCGTATTCGGTTGCAAGAGTGTGAACGGGCCTTAATTAACATATGTTTGCCTCTGCCGACTGGCACCTGGAAGGGTGCATACAATATTGGTTTTGCAAGGATATGCTGCAGTCTAAAAGTGAATACCAGTGCATAAGGTAGCTTTTCCTTATGAAACTATACACCTTTTTCCTTTAGCCTCGCACCCAGCCACGTTGTCCCCTATCTGGTATGCGTTCCGAACAAAAAGCAAGAGATTACAACCCCGAACAAGTAAAAAAGTATAGAAGGGTCGTAGCAAGAACGACTGACGGTTGCAATTAAAATGTTAGCGCGTTCTACTGTCGAGGCGAGAAGAGAGCGATGTTTTCACGCATACCGGAAGTTCCGCAATTGAAGATGGCGGCGCCCACGTAGAAAGGTGTATAGATCTGAAGGCTTAGAACAATTCCTTTACTAAAACTAGTTTCTTGTAGCCAATTCCTCCAGTTCCAGGGTTCTTCTGTAGAACTTGTGAATTTTGCTGAAAGTACAAAAAAATCCCTGAAAATCTGGGGCTATAAAAAAAAAAAAGTGTAACCGAAATATTAGAGACTGGCAACCTTTACATAACTGGAGTAGCGCCAATGCTGATTCACGTTAATAGCTACTATTGTTAATAGAAAAAAAAAAGAACAGGTAACAAGAAAAAAAAAACATAATGGTTCATTTACGGTTACAGTATTCATGATAACATTGACATTGGTTTCATTCCACTCTTTGGGGGTTCTTGTATTTACAGTATAGCAGCAGTTACTGTTTCACAGTTCCCCAAAAATTGGTTTATTTCAGTTCACACCAAACGACAAACATAGGCCGTTGAAAAATTGCTCCAGTAGCAAAAGTAATGGCATTAAAAATATTGAAACTGATTTTCTTCCTATGTGTACTTTTTCTTAATATGCTGCATTTTGAAATTATAAGCCAGGACTCTCTGTACATTGTGAGCCGAATGAATGAAACTCATCTTAAATAAAGTGCAAATATTCAGTCTCGTAAGGTACACCATTGCCATCTGCCATACAGGGGCAGCTATACTCATAATAGAGAGTTTTAGTATGTCGTTCCGATAACGATACCCGATACTCCACTGCCACCTTTGCACATGCATCATATCGTTATCGGGTCTCGTTAACAGAGGTATCGGAACAATCTACTAAAACTCTATAAACCTCAAGAACTGCAGTTAAAAAAGCGCGGCTCCTCGTGGAACGTTACTAATTTCCCCCTTCATGTGATCAATCATAATATACTATGTAGGTCAGGCACGTAGCCAGGATTTTGTTTCGGGGGGGGGGGGGGGGCCCGCCCATGGCAAAATGCTGTATGAGGGGAGGGGGAGGAGGTCCCAGCGAAATAAAAGATTTCGGGGGGGGGGGCCCGGGCCCCATGGGCCTCCCCTCCGGATACGTGCCTGATGTAGGTGCATCTTAGATTCAATTTGTTATTTTATCAAGACACACATGCTTCAAATGACAAAAGCATTGTTTTTTCTTCAACAACCAAATCTTCTAAGAACTACTTTGTGCAGCAAATGAATAAGCACAAAAATTTGGTCTTTGTGCATTAACCACGAGTATAGGTAACCACATATATAGGTAATTTATTTCGTAAAACTCAAAAGAGGAATGTGCCTCTCCAAAAACAGAAATGAAAAAAAAAAAAATGTTGAGTTATTAGATATTTTATTTAGTGACAACTAAGAAGTGAGTGAAGATTAATCCAGTTTTCAGTGGAGTGGGCACTCCCCCGGTATTTGACAGTAATCACGGTTGTGGTTGGTGAAGATGTTTTCCTTAATATTTATTAGTTGTCGGTTTGGGTTATGGTTTGAGTTCCTGAAAGTTTTATAGTCTGATACCATGAAATTCCGAGTAAGCGCCTGTCCAGAAGTTGGAGATAATGTTGAAAAATTGGGGATGTGTAATTAATCGTTAGGTCCGAGAGCAAAAATGTAGAAAAGGCACGAGGTAGGGGGAGCTTCACCTCTTAGCACCAGTGCGTGCGCATCAAGCTTTACTGCGTTGCACCACCGTGCTCGGAGACGCCTTTGACACGGAGCGGCATCTTGGTGGCTACATGCACTTGGAGGTCTGGGTGGGCGCTTGATATGTGCTTTGCTAATTTTTCAATTGTTTCAAAAGTAGCGGGTGGGCTCTTATTGGGAGGATGCTTGGTATTTTACGGTAGGTTCGAGATAATGGGTGATTTCACATTAAAAAGCACTAATAAAAGACACAACGTCATTTGCTTCGCAAGAAATGGGACCTATAATGTTAAATTTTGCTTTGAACATGAGCAGAAACCGAAACTTCGGCTTCATCTGGCAGCATTGGCCGCAGGCTGCCAGAAACATGGCTATTCTTTGGTACGAGATTTAACAAGATCCTCTACACAACGACGGGTGGGATTGGGGCAGGCCGGCGGGCCATTGTTTGGGCGGGTGTGTGTCAGGCGCCAGTGTCGTATGCGCCACACTCTTCAGCATGTTTTAGTGTCTACAACATTCGACGCCGCCTGCACAACTGCGGCATGAATCTGTGCACATAGTGTGAACTCCCGAGAGGACACTTTGCTGACATCACCCGTTAAGCTTGCCCAAAGAAGTAAAAACAAACATAGGGGCAATGGTGATGACGTTTAGCTCAATGTTGGCTAGGCCAATGCCGTAGCCTTGACCGCGCTGTTGGCTGTGCCTCAATTCGCCTGCTAGAGTCAGCCGATTTCGGCAACTTGGCGCGTTGCAAAGTTTGCCGGACCGTTTAAGGAACATTTAGACAGAAGTAGATGGTAATATTTGACATGTTGTCTTCCTACGTGATCTTGAAGAAAACTGCATTGTTTTTTTTTAAAACCTAGAATTAAGTGGAGTTGTCCTTTAACATATTCTTAGTCTGGGGCCGGCTATCGGGCTGCCTATAGCCCTGACAAGTTATATCCAACTTGTCATGGCTGTATAGCCGTGACAGCATGTCACAGCTATGTAGCCATGACAAGTTCGATCTCGTTGTCACAACTTTATTGCCGTGACATTATGTCACGGCTATGTAGCCGTGACAAGTTGGATCCCGTGTCGTGGCTACATTGCTGTGACATAATGTCACGGCAGTACAGCCGTGACACCAGATCCAACTTCTCACGGCTTTATAGTTGTGACATGTCAAGTCAATACAGCTGTGGCCCATCTTGAACTGGCCCGTCGAAGGCGGCCGTCCAGTTTGCTGTCCTTTTTCAGCCGTCAATTTCTACACTTTCCAGCACACACGCGTCTTGCAAGGAAGAACAAAAACACCAACTCGGGCAGTTACAAGCCTATTTATTAGATTAAGGGGATTCAACCGCTATTTATTTGTACCTTTTTCCTCATAGATGGCGCAGAATTTTTGCGGAACAAACGAGTTGCATGCTCGCAGCTGTGCACGCAGGTTGGGCGCTCAAGGTGGGCTCGGGCCACGGGCTCTTTGCCGCCGATCTCATGCTAGATCTCCTTCGCTCTGCGTCCGCCGCTGCAGGAAGCGGCCAACAGGCGGCGCGAGATACGAGCCAGTACATACGTAGGTTACAGTGGCTAACAAAACGTAGAATAAGCTCAGATTTACGAATGAATTTGAAGTTCCATCCACGTTTGAAATTGTCGAAAGCACAAGGTGCGGCGTTGTGGCCGTTTGAACCACCACATTTAACACGCAAACATTGTTTTGCAAAAAAAAAATAAATAAATATATATATCTTTAGAGCTTAATTTAAAGCTACGAAAACAAAAGAAGAAATAAAGTGGCAGTTTTGCACTTCCTATGTCCTTTATCGGCCTACTCTTCGTCTAAATACTGGTTTGCAAACCCGCTCTCAGGATGTGTGGAGTAAAGCCCATCTTTCCTGGGAAAAATGACGCCAATCATTTTTGTGTAAATGCTCGAGACACATGCCGCGCGCCACTTCTGGGAAGAACTAAAGCCACTAAATGAGCTGCTCTTAGAGTATCGGCACTCTGTTCCCCAACATTGTTGTGGGCCTGGACATTTTGGTGCTTGTGCAGAGTAGACGCAACTGCCGATCCTTATGATTCAAAAGTGCGACTTCTTCAGCATTACTGGGTGATTCAAGGGAGGCCAGGCTCTTTAAATCGACCGCAAAATTCGGTTTCTTAACCTATCGCGCTACAACTTTGTGCAGTTTTGCCCACGGATGGTGAATATTTTTGTAAAATTTGCAAAGAGTGAATTTACCTGAGGAAAAAGTAAAGAAAGAAAAAGGCTTAGCTCCTATGGAAACGCAGCGACGCCACCGGTCTTCAAACAACACGGTGCCGTTTCGCACGAAAGACAAGAGATGGCGCAACGAACGCCGCCAACGCAGAGGCTCTGCGCCAACGAACGAGCATACGGCGCCGAGAGCTAGCGTCTTTAGCAGACAATCTTTTCGACACAAAAGCGGCGCGCTTCGCAGGCGGCGACAGTCGCAGAAACAAAAACAGGCACGGTAACAAGGAACTGCAGCTCCTTGTCTGCTAAAGACGCTGGCTCTCGGCGTCGTATGCTCGTTTGTTGGCGGCAGTTGGCGTCGCGACAGCTTGCGCCATCTCTTGTCTCCCGTGCGAAACGGCGCCGCGTTGTTTGAAGACTGGTGGCGTCGGTGCGTTTCTATAGAAGCTAAGCCTTTTCTTTCTTTACTTTTTCCTCAAAGAAATTCGCTCTTTGCAACTTTTACAAAAAAAATGCACCATCTGTGGGCAACGCTGCACAAAATCGTAGCGCGATAGGTTAAGAAACCGAATTTTGCGGTCGATTTAAAGAGCCTGGCCTCCCTTGAATCACCCGGTAGATTCGGTGTTAGGAAGCTTATATAATAATGCTTTGCTTTGTCGCGAACTGTTTAAACATTTGTGGAGGACGCAAAAGTGTTTCCTATGATTTCAGATAAATCTTCAGATAACTGGAAACCATGATTTTAAGCCACACTATGAACAAGTGTCGTTACTCTGAAGCGTAGCTTATTAAGTGGCACTATATATAGAAGAACATAGCGTCTGAAATCTAGCCTCAGCGCTGCGCTGTACCGCCATGATCTTCCCTAGTTCCACTAAATAAGCTACGCTTCAAGGTAACGACACTTGTCCATATTGTGGCTTCAAATCATGGCTGCCAGTTATCTGAAAATTTATCTGAAATCACAGGAAACGCTTTTACGTCCTCCACAAATGTTTAAACGCTTTGCAACAGAGCAAATCAATAGTACACGAGCTTATTAATACCGAATCAAATGCCGAACAAATTACACTTTTGAATCATGACGATCGGCAGTTGCGTCTGCTCTGTACAAACACCAAGATGGCGGCACCCACAGCAATATTGGGGAACAGAGTGCCGACCCTAAGCATAGCTCATTTATTAACAAGATCCACACTTCTGCGCGGTGAGGTCCACACGTCTGCACGTTCAGAGGTGTGGACCTCGTCGAAAAGGTCCACACTTCTGCGCGTCGAGTCAAAAGCAACAAGGAGCAACCGTTTTCCACCCGTGAACTGTACCAAGGAGTTCTCTGTCCAAGCAAGTGGCGCTGCTCTACTACTCGTCCCCAATCGCCCGCCAAGTGCACAGCAGCTGACAAGATTGGCGACGGGTATGGCAAGAAAGGACACTTTCCGTCTGCCTGCCTGTCAGTGAAAAAGAACCACTCAAATACACAAAGCCATGTTACACTCGAGTCATCCTCGTAAATTCCATAAGTTGAGGGCACTGCGGGCAAGTGCAGACTAGAGTTCCTGTATAGGCTCCCTTGGGAGCCAGAGTTGCGCGTTCATCCCCGTAGCGCCGTCTTTCCTGCACAGCATGTTGATCCTGCTCCTCACGTGACTGAATTCGACAAATAGCGGCGCCGCACGTTTGAGCGCGCGGCGCGCTCAAAAGCAGGGGTATGTACGGTGGGGTGTGTGCAATGTCTACTTCCCTGCACGGCACTTGATCCGGCTCCTCACGTGATCGGATCTCGGCGAATAGCGGCGCGGCGGCACGTGGAAAACAAACGCGCAACTCTGACTCCCGTAGGGAGCCTATACAGGAACTCTAGTGCAGACTAAATTCGTTTGATAAAATTCACGCTTACAAGTACCGCCAACCATTGTTGTGGAAACGCACAAGACACGTGCGAGGAGCGGGTGCTTCGCTGCCATTCGCTTCTAAGGGCCGCTCATTTCACTACTGCGCCGACAACTGCTTCCAAGGGCCGCTCGAGACACGGGCCTCGTGCACTGGTGTATTTGACGCCACTTGCAAGACAAACGCAAACACATCGAAGGGCTTTATACTTCGTCTTACCTGAGCATAGACTAACTGCGAAGGCTGTGCAAGCGCGAGTGGGTTGCCTTGTCTACCTTGACTGGAGCACTCGCTGCACAAGCGCTCGTGCAGCTGCGGAGGCTTCATCCAAAGCGAATAGCTCGCGCGGCTAACAATAGTTCATGCTATGGTGAGACAAACTATAGTCCAGACAGATAAAGAGGGATCGGTGGCCAAGTGCAATAAAGAAAAAGAAAAAAAAAAGGATCGGTGGCCGAGTTGGCTAGAGCACACCAGCTCGGAGCACGTGGAGCGAAAGCTCGCACTGTATAACCCAGGGATCCTGGGCTCAATCCCCACCCCTGCCCGTTTCGATCTGGATGAGCATCGTACCGGCGTGCGGTCGTGTATCACTATTGCGTGATGCACGTTAAAGACCCCAGGCTACCGGTTGTACTGCACTGGCTAAACTGCTCAGAGACAGCTGGGAGACAAGTCACCCATTGACGCAGACTATGTTCTAGGCTGTATAAACATACACACACCCCAATTTGTTCCCAGACAGGTAAGGTTTCACCGCTTCATTCCACTGTGACATAGTAATACCCGTGCCACACGGGCAACTCGAATGCCATTTAAAACGAATGACAATTGTGTGATCGGCGAAATCAGCTCGCAATCTGTCGCGCGTAGAATGCGCTCCGCCCGGAGTGTTTCGCACTGATTGGCCGTCCTCTCAAATGTCGTTCGTTGTAAACAGCATTCGAGTTGCCCGTGTGGCATGGGTATAAGACACTGTTGAAAGACGTGTTCATAACGGACAATAGCATAGTAAACTCCTGAGGTTATTTATGAAGACACTAAAGTTATTTAGAGGTTCATTTGATTTTGCCTAAAAATTAAAAAGGTGAAGAGAAAAAAAAAGAAACCTACGCCTCACCTTAGGTAAAAACATATTTTCTACCTATTGATGGCCCGTTTGGTTTTCTTATTTATCCGCAAAAAGGGAAGTGTTGAATTTACAAAAATATTGTTTCGGGCACCAAAATGCTAACGTCAAAATTCAATTTGCGTCTCAGAGTAAGCACCTGTTTGTTGGTTAAGAAAATATATTGTAATTGTTCAAAATAATAGAAATCATACTTTCTTCTTTGAAAGTGAAAATTTTCAGCAAGTGGTACCACTTGCAAGTGGTTTATTGAACAGAAAACAAAACATCTCCACTCGCAAAAGATGGACGAAAGACGTGACAATATACAGCCGGGCGCTTTGAAATTATTGCGCCGATATAGAGTCAAATCTGAAAAAATTGCCGTTACCATTTTGGTCAGCCAATATCTGTAGAAAAAAGGGGTGAGTCGCGCCGACACCATCATACCGTACATGACGCAGTTTTTGTTGAGTGTCAAGAGTCCTGCTTGAATGGCCTATGCGGCGAGTATTTCTATTTTCTTAACCGCCTAGAATCCGACGTTAAAAAAAGAAAAGAAAAAACAAGATTAAGCAAAACGGAATCTATGCTTGCTTTAACCCGTGAAAGACTATCTGCGCTGAGACATTAGACAAACTGCAGACATAGCGCCCTCATTTGAGATGTACAGCTCACTTGACTGAACCTCTGTATAACCTGCTTCTCACTGTGATTTATTTTTTTGTGTGTAGTTCTGAAAACAATGTCATAGGGACGTCAAAAGTGCCGAATTCATGACACCCGCTTGGGTACGCGATTCATACTCTCGCGTGTTGACACCAAAATATCTAACCACCCGACGCTGTTTATTTATTTTATTTTGTTTTTGCTACGCGTGAAACCGCATTTTCTTGTTTCATGCGTTCGAATTTGTTTTGTGTATTTATTTCGTGATTTCGCGGTCGGCGTCAGAGTACTGTAGTCAGGCACTTGCGCTACTGCATGAAGCAAGTCCTGACGTGTCCCATTTCGCGACAGAAGGGAGATTAGCTGCTTTGTCCACCCTCTTTGGCCTCGTCTTTGATAAGCCTCCACGCTGTATGCTTCGTGTGGCTGTGATGATTGCGAAGGCCGCTTCTAGCAAATCAGAGGGTGGTGCGTAACACGGTAACACTCTCCGTATGACAAAGGCAGCGGACGAAAATTAGTCACGTGACTCATGCGACGCCTGATGAGCTCACTGGGACCGAAGTCTTTTTGCCATGGTCAAGTTATGATGAGTTGTAGGGCCACGTAGGTCCGGTTTCTAAAAAGGGGCACCGTCCAGGCGTCAGTGTCTCTGTTTTTTTCGTGCGTTGCAGTCGCAGCCGTGATTTTCGTCTTGAACGGCGGAATACGTTCGCATACCTTTTAATAATGGTCGTTAGTTTCGTCGGAGTTCATGCAATTATTGTGCTCTGTTGTTGGACCCGGTTCGACAGAGGCTTATCATCGGCGTTCGCAGAACTTCCGCTGAATGTGATCGACCGCCTTCTACGTCGACGTTGTGTTTGCGTTGTTTTGTACTGCAGGTGGATTGTGCATCTATCACGACAGGAGACTGCAGATCGGCAGCCACCGTGAGTTCAGATTGAATGTGAGCGACCGCCTTCATCACCGGCGTTGTGTTGGTGAATTGTTCTGTGCTGCTCGAATCGGATTATGCATCTATCACAGATTACATGAATCGGTGCTGTTGTAAGTACTCCTGGACGCATGCTTCTGGTAGTAGTCCTGCTTCCGTCTCGCTCGACCATTTTACTGTTTACAAACATGAACTGCCGCTTACGCCCCAAGCAACTCCAGGTCGTTATTATTATTGTTCCGTCTTTGCCTTGTCAGTTTTGCTTACATCACCAGAGTTAGAAAGCGATGCACGTAGGTTTAGGCGAGGAAAGCCTTACTAAGTTTGAGTGCATTTATTTTAAACCTCTAAAATTTTAGCTTTGTCCCGAAAACAACTTACGTCACAAATGCTCGCATTTGAGTTTGACATTAGTTTTGTCGCGAATTTCGACAGCCACCTACATTCTTCTGGATTGAAAAAAATAAAGTATTTCCATGTTTCGAACATTGTAATCACATTTCTCGTAAATACTTTTTGATGAAGTGCTGTGTTACATTTAGTATTACTTCAAGCTGAATGAAGTGAGAGTTGCACACATGACGGCGGTGAAGGATCATGAGTGAAAAAAAATCGGGACAACACAACACGTCTCAAAAATATTTTGAGAACAGTGTTGTGTTTACCGAGTACTATGCTAGTCTCGTTTTTTTTTGCCATTAGCTTTCTTCTAGCTGCAATGCGCCTTTTTGAAAGGGTGTACTGCGCCATCACACCTAATAAAATGGTGTAGAGCAGAATCACACCTTTCTGTGAAGGTGTAAGAATTTTTTACCGGTTTTGAGGGTGTGAAACAAAATTTTTTCTAGGGCGTTTGTACGCAATAAAGGGGGGTGAGTTGTGACCCATACCCATTTACACCAATAAGG
>JAZHYW010053039.1:0-24131 GCA_037355805.1 Ixodes ricinus | reverse complement strand
GAACCGAGTGCCTTGGAACCTCTCAATATCTCTTACGACGAGAGGACACACTGGCGACATCTATGGGGTAGCAGCGTAAACTTGGCGGACCGGCATATTTTCTATTTCTCTCGCGCTTTATCCTTTTTTCTTGGCTCGAAAAAGTTTAGTCAACGTTATAAACGAGCCTTTCTCATGAGTATAACGCACATTTGACTTCGGAAATCCCGCAAAACCTTCGCTCTTGTGAAATACAGTTCCAGGGTAAACGCATAGATGGCGCCAGCGTGCCAGTGTGTTCTCTCGTCCTAAGAAATTTTAGAGGTTTCAAAAGGTCTCGTCTCTCTCGGTCGTACTCGGTTGCAAGAGTGTGAACGGGCCGTAATGCCTCTTGTGACTGGTTACGTATGGCCGTAAGTGATCACAAGATGGCTTCAACCGACCCTGGATCGTCAGCTGTCGCAAGTTTGTGAACCAGCCGTCAGTGTGTTATGCGATTACAAGGGTAAGCAAAAAGCCTCTAGCACAGTTAAACGCAAATATGAGAATCAGCCTTTGTTTCCAACTTCGAGGATATCGCCAGGATCTCTCGCCTAAAGTCCAAGGGCGTCGACCTGACCCGTATGAAAAGCATGAAAACGAGTTTAATTCGTGGCGCTTACGTCTCTTTGAGTTCTTCTTACTGTACTGTCGTTTTATTTCCTCTCCCACAGTACGATGAATTGCTGAGTACAAGCGGACAAGTGGGTGAGATTGCTGTTTGTTGTTGCTCAAAATTAATAGTGACAGATGGGCCAGTTGGTACATGACTTATTTTGACAAAAGGTGCCGCAAGACATGGGCAGAGTAAGTAAGACAACACGAAGCGCTCGCTGAGAAGCACGACAGCGACCTTCGTGTTATCTTACCTACTCTGTCCCTGTCTTGCGGCGCATTTTGTCAAAGTGTTCTAAATTTGTTTGAGGCCACCTACAGGAATAGAACGGGCTTTACATTCAAGGTGTTGGTCCGTGCCATGTAGCCTGTATGACGTCCCAGTCACCTGGCAACATAATGTCACGTGACATTATGAAGTCGCCTGGCATATCAGCTGACTTCATGAGGTCACCTGGCTTCAATTCTCATAAGTCCACAATTTTTAAGTGTCATGACATCAGGTGGCACCATTACGTCACATGGCACCTTGACGCCAACGACATTAAGCCGTCACGAGACATCACGACGTCACATGACACCTTGACGTCACCAACATTAAGCCGTCACATGAAAGTACTGACGTCAAATGACACCTGTACGTTATCGACATTATGTTGTCACATGACATCATGATGTCACGTGGCACTATGGCGGCTTCATATATTTACAAGAAACCCTCGCAATATGCTCTTAAGTGACGTCTGTACTTTGACCGCAAAAAGAAGCAGCGCGAGAAGGCCTAATACATGTTACGCATTTAGAACGTGCTTTGAAAAATGCCTAAAGCGATAGGCATTTTCTATTTACTCGTTTCCAACATTTAGTATTACTATTCCCCCTCTACGAATTACACCTCTCTGGAAAAAAACCAGATTGTTCCGCTTGCAATTACAGGCCCTTTCACATACTTGCGACTACTTAGAACCGAGTGCCTTAAAATCGCTAAAGCCCGACGACGAACCCCGATATTTTGCAGGGCTTTGCTCTTTCACGTCTCCGAGCAGGGAACCGAAGGATGGAAAGAAGGGACTAAAAAAATCGGGCATGAGTCCGCGCGCGCCGTGTCGGATTGGGGGGGGGGGGGGGTGCTCATTGTCTGAGCGCATGAATGGAGATAAGCTGAGCAGAAAAGGTGCCCCCATAATGGACACGTCAGAATCTATGCGCCAGAGGATAAGCGAAGGAACCTTCCAGGACCAGGAAACGAGAGCCAAGTTTGTTTCTGGATCTGCGCTGTACGTATTCGCTGGGTGCTTCTTTGATCAGTGCAATTTTTTTAAACGTACATCGAAGTGTTTTTCTTTTGTTTCTTTTTAAGCAACTCCTGCTTCTTGTAGGAAGCCTGGATCGGAATGCATTGGTATAAAATTTTGAGGGCCACAAGGAAGGAAGATTGAGGCAGCTTCTTATTACGGACATCGGGGCGAAAGATAAACTGCAGACAAGCCACAATGTGTACACAGGATACGGTGGGGGAACTCAATCACTCACAGGCCACTGCATTTGGGAAGCAGGATCTATCTCCCCCTTCTCAGAAGGCTATGGCTTATTTATGGCAATCTTGTGATTTCCATACTCCCAGCTTTCGAACCAGCGTCTGCGTGCGACTGCACATGCGCAGACGATATTTTCTAAAATTTTGGATATCTCGTCCATACAACCAAATGAAGCACTAAAAAAACATCGCATGGCTTGCAGTCGTATTTATCAACGAACAGTAAGTAATAAAAACTCAAAGGCGAACATTTAAAGAAATACCAGTGCTGGGCACGCTGACTAAAACCTGCACTCACGCCAACGGCATTGCAACTCACGGAATAAAGACCGCTTGTCAATCATGTTGGGGTTGCTCTTTAGTATCGTAATCCCCCTTTTTTTTCTAGATTGGGGTCTATGGCTACGTTTACATGGATGCGACTGCAGCGCATCGGATCCAGTTAACGAATCGAATCGGTCCATGTAAACAACTCGGATCGGATCGGATCGGATCCGATCCGATCCGCTGGGACAGGGTGGTTTGAGATGGTCAATCCGAATCGAGACTCTCCATGTATACGCTAGCGGATCGAATCGAGTGCTCGAGCGAGGGATTACGGGAGCTTTGCTTTGCATGCCGCTAGGCAAACCGGACACCTCGGAAACAATCTGAAGGTCACGAGGTTTGCGTTGTGATCCTTCGACACGAGGTGCCGCTACTGGTCGATCCGAATCCATGTAAACGTAGTGGTTGAAGTGGATCCGATTCGCTAACTGGATCCGATGCGCTGCTGTCGCATCCATGTAAATGTAGCCCATGGCTTAGCCGCCGTGGGCTTAGCGGAGCAGGGGTTGGGCTCTGGGAGTAGGGGATGAGGGGTTAATGGGGAGGAGGAAACAGGCAACGGTGGAAAGGGTAGAAAGAGGGAGAGCAAAAACTAGGTCAAAGTGGAAAGCGCGAATTGGTCGTCGGCCTTTAAAATTTCTCACGACGAGAGCACACTGGCATGCTCTTGCATCTAGGCGGTTACCCTGGAACAGCATTCTACTAAAGCGAAGGTTTTGCGGTATTTGCGGGGTCAAATGTGCGTACTACCTTTGAGAAATGGTCGTTTATAACATCCACAAAATATTTCCAAGCAAAAAAACGCAAAGAATGATACGCAAGAAAAGAGGAAATACACGGGATGCCAGGTGTTCCATGGCAACCGGATATGTGACGCCAGTGTGCTTTATCGTTGTAAGAGATTTTACAAGGTTTCAAACCACACGGGCCTAAAAAGTTGTAAGTACGTGAACGGGCCTTAGTCTATTTTCATAACAGTGGGCGTTAAGAAATACCATTAAAAAAAGTAATAGTATAGTGAGTTTATTTTATTTGAAAAAGCAGTATAATCTGTTTGCGCGAAGTCAATTAAGTATAATTCGACAGAACAAGCCTATACGCGCAAAGGCGTTGCCCTGATTTATATATCGAATGGTGTCGCTATTGCCAACTTGACAGCACTAAACGTGTACTGATTTTTTCTTGCGTTCCTGGTTTTGTTCGCGATGACGGTAACGAAAACGTTTACAGTTGTATCGAGATCTAGATCAGACCGTCATATGCAGAGTTGCGTTTTATGAGGAACGCAGCGGACGGCAACCTTCGAGGCACGCGACTCTGTGTCTATCAACGCCACGTCCTTCTTTTGTACCTTTTTTTCCTTCTTTCTTATAATTTTCTAAGCTTTCGCAGCTGCCAACGTCTTCTCGAAGCATCGCAAAGTACTCTTTCGTGCCTCTTCAGCTTTACTTTTTATTTCTTGTTAATGTTTCTTTTTTTTTTTTTATTATTCACAGTCGGGTTGCGTGGTCAGTGGAGGTCGCGGCGCAGGTGTTTGGCAACCGGCCAACTAGGCCTACTTTCTTCGACCGTGGTACGCTTAAATGTTCAAGAACATATCAAGTTAGTTTCAGCAAGTATTCAATACAGCTTCCAAAGAGATTGCAGGTTATCTGTTCTTTCAGAAACACAGTCGCATTCTTTCAGTCATTTGTCTGCACTCATTGAACGCGTTCGGACGCCATTGCAGACGCCGGATGCCGGCGTTCCGCATTCTAGCACGTTCGACGAGTGCAGTGGAGACGAAGGCAACTGTAGCTTTGAGTCTACCCACTAATTTCTCCAATCAGAGCTCGGCGTCCTCACGTCCCCAGGCGCGTTCATCTCTTCCTCTCTCCCAATTTCTGCCCGCATAGAGAAAGGGCATTTCGCAATACTTTAGGTTAAACATACTTTCTAAACCTGTTTTCGTTTATTCTCTACTGCTTTTGTTCGGCGTGAGCAGAACCTGTGCGGACACACGAAGAACCCGTGCAAGATCGCACAGAGCACTCCGCAGACTCCGAGGCACAGCTGTTCCAGGAAGTGCTGCCGGAAGTCCAGGAAGACCAAAGCTACAAGCGACTTTGCCGCGGAGAAGTTCTCAGGGTAAGGTTTTTCTTCCACTACGTTACATTTGTAACACACGTATAAAAGAGGCGTGTATCTTTCTTTTAATACTTCCCGCGCTTTCCGCGTGCTGTCTTCCACTCTGCACCTAATTCATACTCGTCGTTGAGCTGGGCTGCCTGGAACGCGCCTTCCACTAGTCTGTTTAGCGTCTTATCCCGCCCGTATGCATCAAAGTGGTCCCGAAGTGGCAACAAATGACGTCACAGAAGTCGCCATGTCATTCTGTCGGGCGCTGCGATCCCGGCGGTTGATGCTGGAAGACCCGGCAAAAAGAACAACCGAATGCGAGTGTCGCTTTCATCGCGGCGTCCCGACTCCTGGCAGCCGAAGCGTCCGTGTACTGTCAAGAACGACAGCGACCTGCAGCAGAACAGGCGTCTGCCACATCAACACCGCTGCAGTGGACTCCGCTAGGTCCGCGGCCGGCGACAGCATGACGTCATCAGGCGGAATTGGGGGACCATTTTTTTCAGCCCGCCGTAAACGCACCAGTCGGAGACCCATCCGAGTCACCATTGTGTAGAGAAAAGTAAAACATCGTTGGCTCTCATTTTCTCGCATTGCACAATTCAAACAGACCCACGCTGCGAAGAGTCCAATGGATTTTACTCTTAGTTTTGCTTTTCTTTAAAGCATGTTCCAGCCACCAAAAGTAGTCAAAACAACGCAGAAGGCAATTCGAATGGATACTTTTAAACCACTCATGGGAAACAAAAAAGCTCGGACTTGCCAAATGCGACATGCAACCTGTTGCAGATTACGTTCGCCGTAAAGCACGATACAAAATTTATGTCTCAAATGACTGTCCTCTAACGCCACAATTTTTAACTGTTTGCTCACCCATAAAAATTATATTGTGGCTAGTGAATGAAAGATAACCAGGTTGTATCTGCGGTCATCTTCTTGCATTGCAATCTGAAATGCAGATGCAACAACCTTAATTGTATACATAAATAGGGTCGTATAGTAATACTCTGCCAGAAGTCAAACGGTTTTTTTTCGTTTCTTGTTTTACTGCTATTGTGGCGAAGACGATGAAAGTACTGCAAATATAACGTCAGTGAAAAAGTTGTCTACTTATTTCTGACCTCACCTCTACTTCTATCAGACATTGGCCCGTATGCAATTATACCACACACTACAAAAAAAGGGGTATCACCTACATCCTTTTGTCCCATATAATACACCCCAATAACGTCATTTCGACGTACAGCGCAATATAGTCGAACAGACGGCCCAAATTTTACGAGGGGCTTGATAACGGTGGGATATAACTCTTTAAATAGCTAAAGTACGTATCAATGACCACATCAAGAAAACACTGAGCTTTTACAGTAGGGCCAAGGAAACCTCCGATTTTTTGTTTGTAGTAGTAACACGTACATTAGCTGCTTAGCATTAGCGGGCGTACCATTAGCATTATAAGTTGTACCACACGGCTATCAAGCCCCTCGTAAAATTTGCGGCCGTCTGTTCGACTATAGGGCGCTGCCGTCGAATGGTATTTGGGGACATATGGGACAAAGGGTGTAACAATACACCCTTTCACAAACTTTTTTGGAGTGCATGTAACACACCAGTCACTCAACATATATATCGTATTCTAACGTGCATATTCTGCACTGATAAACTATGCGGCATCTAGCAATAGATTTATTCCAAAGAATCCCTGTATGCAACACGGTGCTTGTGGCACTATGGGGCCAGATTGGTCAAGAAGAGGATGGACATGGTTTCGGTTTTGATCACCCCGTTGATGAAGTAGTGCAACACGAGACTGCTTAAAAATAAGGTCAGCGCTTGCTTCCATTGCACCTGTACATCTTCGTGAGAGCCCCCGTTGAAACAAGGATCTCCAGCGCCGTAAGGACTTGCTAAGTCTTAGAGAGGAGCAGCAGTGCCACCTGCCGCGTCCCGTGCCAATCTCGCGGCCTGGATACCACTACAGAGCGCAGCACGACACTTCCGTCTCACGGATATTTTAAGAGGCCTAGGGCATTGAGACGCCGATGGAACAAGATGACCGGCCCAGTATACTTCTTCGTCCATGTGCCATCTTCGTCCTGCGTTTGCCTGCGCACAAACTCCGTCATGTCGGGAGCCCGAATGAACGAGCCCCAGCATTTCATCCGTATCGGTAGGCAACGCCTACAGTATAGTATATTTAAGGAAGGTCGCATATCTGAAAATACAAGCACTGAAATTGGTTTTTACGTGACGTCGAGAGGTGAGCTTGGACAATCGAAACCGAAACCTACGTGGTCAAGGGGTTCCCGAGGTGCTTTGCACGGCATTGCACCGTCAGGATCGCTTCGGCTTTAGAAGATGTCGATTGGCTTCTCCGAAGTACAATGTACAGACGGCCCTAAAAAACATTGACACGAGGGAGCGATTGGCCGACCGGCGATAAGGTGACGTGGGACGCTTCGGTAGCGTAAGCACGCAGGGGCCACCATTGCCGGATTAGTCCACTCTTGGATGCACGGGGGACGTCGGCGCACCGGAGCAGTTCCCGGAGCGCGCAGCTCATCACTCTAACGTAGCAAGATTATAACGAAAGAGAATCATTTCACGGCGCTAATCTCGAAAAAAACAACAAAAAACCGGTCGCCAGGAAAAGAAAACAAGAAATGCTGCAAACGATAACTGCATTTCTCGATGAACCCCGCATCCCTGCGGTTAAAAGGTGGGAACATCCCGGCAACTCTCGCTGCCCGTGTTATCGCGAAATACAACGCCGCATGTGGTTGTTTCACCGCACTGTCCACGAATCACTTGTGGTAAACTTTTTCTTGCGGCCTACTATACGGCACCATGACAGAACTGCAAACGACAAAACAGTCCACGACAAAACAGCACGGTCAAAACAGTACGGCGTCAAAAGAGCACAGCGACAGAAGAGCACGTGCCAGAACAGCACAGCGTCAAAACAGCACGTACGTAAGTGCCTGCTGGTTTTCGGTGTAGTTATATTTACCTGTAATGTAAAACCTTCCCACGCCATGCCAATGGAGTTAAAAGCCTTGTCATTTCCTTGCGGTAGATTGTTAATTCGTTGGCCTTAGTTTATACATTATAACCATACAAATGCGGCGCCCTATTTACCGAAAGCAACTGAAAGAAATAATGAACATCACAATGGACGAAATTAGAGTAAAATCTAAAAGGGTTATTCGACATGCGCTCTTGTTTTACGTATATCTGTCTTACCTGGCGAAAGAAAAGCGCCAGCCTAGAAGCGTGTTGATGAGGGGCTGTCGCTCGTGTTGCACGAAGAATTCACAATCGCGTACTATCGAGGTGTTGCGTCTCCTGCGTATCGAGGATCAGCAGCAACCCATGGAAGTGGGGACAGCGTAGCGTGGTGGTTGAAAGGGTACGGTTTTATTGTTTTTAAATTTCATATTTCTATTTTACATACGCGTTTTTTTTTATTCAAACGTGGTTTTTATTATAAAAAAGAACACGCTTGACTTGAACAGTGATTTTATTTAAGTCGCAGAATAGTACGATATAAGTTGTTTTTTTTTAAGGAGAGATTTTTAACATGCGCTGAATACCTCACACTGAAACAAAATACTCAAATGAACTAAGTTTATTATATTCACAATATCTGTAATTGCTTAAAAGAAAACTATTAAACGTAGTGTAAAAAAGTTGCAGTGTCCCGTGCGTAAAAAAAGTACTGTACATTAATTCGTTATTCATTATTTTTATTAGGCAATGGAGGGCAGCATCAGCAGTCTGCCAAACATGTAAAATAATGTAGAAGCTTCTGTGATGCAAACAAGCAAACAATAAATATGAAATCTGTCACTTCCAGCGCCAACGAATTAAAAATCAATAGAAAGAAAACAGCGAGGGATTCAAGTCCATCCTGGCATGGGGTTTTATATTATAGGAAGCCAAATATAACGACACGCAAAAACAGCAGGCACTTACGTACGTGCTGTTTTGGCGCTGTGCTATTTTGGCTCGTGCTATTCTGTTGCTGTGCTGTTTTGACGGGTGCTGTTTATGACACGTGCTGTTCAGTCGCGTTCCCCTATCTATACTTCATATATTTTCCTATTGCTAATAGGCAACCTGCAATGCTGTTAAGTTGGGCGCTATCTGGTGACTGAAGCAAGAAATCTTGGCTATGCCTCGGAGTGGCGGCTGCATTGTTCAAACGTGAGCTTCTACTATGGTGGCGCCGCTTATCCTAGCGTCTGAAGCAAGAACTACTGGGTAGGCCAGGAAGCCGTGATCGCATAACATGCCAGTACGGCGGAAGCTACGGCTCTGGTGGGCCAATCGGAACGTGACTACGTATCACCGCAGTGCGTTTTTACTGCGAAAAAGTATCAGGCTTTTCGCTGCGTCATGCTCCAATATGTGTGCGTTGCGCTCGTATACGTAACGCATATCGAAGCCGTCGGCACGCAATGTGGGCTTATCGTTCACCCTTTGTCATGTTACAACGAGACAGGGTAAAACCGTGGGCTCTCACTCTGCTGGCGCCGCCTGATTGTTGCCGGCTGGCTATATATATTCCATCAGTCTTCAAAATATAAAATGATCTGATTAATTAATTATTTATATCTACCGAAAAATCGGTTTTTCACATGGTTTTGTGTTTTCGCTAAACTCGGATTAACCCCGCGAATTGAATCTGTCATTAGATATGAAAAGCCAGGCTCGTGGAAAGTTAGTTTTACGCACAGTTTTATTCTTAGTCGAACCGGAATGCAGCTGCCACTGAACTTTCGACGTGACTGCATCTTTATTCGAGAACTACAGCCCCTATCTCATTTCCTTCCCTTATCAGTACTAGAACGCTTTCAAAATATTCTGGTCAGTCGCAAATGTTCCCTGGAGGATAGGAATACCACGTCCGTGTCCTGTTTTCTTATATATAAGCGGTAAAAACAATAGTGTTGGTGTTTTCTTATCCCATGCCAAAATTAAACCCCGAAAAACACACAATCGGGGGATGTAAAAAAGCACCAAAGCACCACCTCCTAAAAGCTAGAAAAAAACGTGGAAACTTAGTTTTAAATTATTAATCGCTGTAAGCTATATTTAATATTTGAAACATTACATTCAACAGGGTCTCCCAGTTGGCACGCCTTGTAACATGCTTTACAAAAAAAAAAGAAGAAAAAAAGTTGCCGGTTTTATTTACAGAGTCCAAAGATGGACAGCCAACTGAGGTGTCGCTACTACAAGGGACAAGATGGCTTCTTTGCACTACAGCCAATCAAGCTCGAAGAAGTCAACCTGAAGCCTTACATCATCGTGATGCACGACGTTGTTCAAGACAAAGACATCGAAGATCTGATGGAGTTCGCTGAGCCACTGGTAAGAAAGTCTTCTTGAAAAGTACAATTTTCTCCCTAGGCACAGACGGCTTCTATATAAGTTACTGCCGAAATTGATGTTTTGTGTTTCTTCTTCGTGCAGTCCTAATTACCAGCGCAGTCATTCATATAGGGCCGTGGTTTTCAAGCATTGGTGTTTCGCGGACCCCTTGTGAATCGGTGGATATGATGGGGTATTCCGTTTGTGAGGAAGGGAAAGGAGTGGTTTAGGGTAATCAAGATAATGAGTTAATAAACGAATATAACTAACGGCTAGTACAGCTGGGCACGCGGCGGCGCCAGTGCGTCTGCCGTGGCTATGACGTCACACCTCTGGAATGCGCAGACCGCCGAGGCGCGCGCGGTGGCGGCGGATCCGGCGCGCGCCAGCTGTGCGCCGTGTGACGTCACTGCTCCTCGCGCTTGCGCAGCACGGCGCACGGCTCATTATGCGAGCCACGCGAAACTGCTCAACCTCGGCCAGTGTAGTCCGTGCACGCCTAGCAAAACTACAGATCTTTAATTACCGGGCTTGCCTGATGAGGCAGAGCTCCGCAGACCCCTAGAATGCCATTCGCGTATCCCGAGGGCTTCGCGGACACCCATTTGAGAACCACTGATAAAGGGGACGTTTGAAAAAAACCTATGAATTCTGAGTTCATCCCCCCCTCCCCTTTCTCCCGTTAAAATGTAGATATGTGCATCGAACTGTGGTGCGGTCATGTATTACTACACCGTAATGCGCCTTAAGGATCCCAGGCTACCAGTCGTACTCCACTGGCAAAGTTTCTCATCTACAGCGTGTACCATATCGCCAAAAACTGCCAAAGTAACCTCATGCTGTCTATACATCTAATTAACTATTTTTTTAATTCAAGTATTCTCTGATTTGATTCGTCTATTAGTCCCTAGCGCGGTAAAATCTACCCGGCAATTCTGGACGGCGTCCCGCTTTCGTCCGAATCAAACACGATATCAATGTTCAAAGTTCAAAAGGTTGTGAACCGGAAGATGGCGTTAGGGCAACAGATGTTCATTACCTCCCACGTGCGATTTCGTCCTAAAAATAAACTTGTAAACATCACAAAAGACCTAAATTTAAATCCTAGCAAAATTGAAATAGTAAACTCCTTTAAGCTTTTAGGTGTTACTTTCTCTGAGAACATGTCGTGGGAAAATCATGTAAATTACCTTATTCCAAAGCTATCCCGGGCTGTGGGCATGTTAAATCGGCATCGTTATATTTTGCCAGAAAAAGTAAAATTATTATTATATAATTCTCTATTCCACTCCCACTTAAATTACTGCCACTTAGTTTGGGGTACAACGACTTTTACTAATCTAGAAAAGCTGCACGTGTTGCAAAAAAAAAAAGCACTTAGAGCTATAGGAGATGTCCCGTTTGACTTTCATACAAATAGCTTATTCAAAAAATTTCATGTTATAAATATCCACACTTTATATGATTACAGGCTTGCTACTAGCCTAAAAGTGGAGCAAATTAGAAATATAATTTTTTATAAATCTTGCACAAATCTCGAAACACATTCATAGTTACCCTACCCGCGGAGCTGAATGTTGGGAGGTGGTCACACCGAGAACAAACTATGGCACACAAACGCTGAAATACGCTCTTCCTAAATTGTTTAATCTGTTTTAACTAAAGGTATTGATTGGGACAAGTTATCGTTGAGTGAAGTGAGGTCACCCTTTTTTCATTGATGATTAGTGTAATTGCTCTCTTTTCTCCGTGTTTTGTTCTTAATACTATGAGCTTGTTTTTGTTTTTGTTTGCCCGTCATGCCCTATACGTCAATATTGTGATAATCTAAGGTATTGTGCTCAACAATTTGTGATAGCGATCATTTTCTGTAAATTTGTGTTTCTCTTTCAATTGATGTATTATTTTCCCCACTCTGTCGCTGCTGCTGTAGGCGGTGAGGAACCCGTCAAGCTGTGCCTCACAGCTTTTTTCCTGATCGCCACCATCATCTCATGATGGAAATAAACATTAATATTATTATTATTACTATTATAATATTCTTCAGACACACCGGTGCTGCCTTGTGACACTGTATAGGATTCCAAAGCCGCTATGAGCAGCCACATTGGATTATTTTTTTAGGTGTATTTTTTCATCATCGTTGCGCAAGCCTGGCTTCGGTAGGCAGAAAAAGAAAAGAATGTGTGACAATCGCGCTGGCTGCTGCAGATTCTAAAGAAATTTCAATTCGCCCGTTTTAGTTGGCACCTTCTTCTCTTCTACGGTAGCTTTGGAGAGTAATGTGATGCTGCTTCCCGCATACAGATAATGGTACACCATGTAGTCTTGTGAATTAAGGAACCTTTATCGCCCGCGCGATCGCCACACGTTCCCTTCTAGCCCACTGTACCTTCGCTGGGTGAGGGAAAGTGTACACGAGGATAGAAGAGTTGCGATGCTACCAGGATTCATATGTTGAAATGGTGACGGTGACACTGAGGCACGAAGCGTGAGACTGCTCTCTGCCCTGACTGGAGAGTTAATTTGTCGTCAGGCGATAATCTTTGTTCGTCTTTTATGAATGGGAAGGAGATTTGGTTAAAAAAAAAGTGGAGAATTGAAAGGAGAATAAATTAAAGTGGAAACACTTTCGTTTGTTTTGTTTTTATAAAGCGGCAAGTTACTCAGCCCCAGTTGGCGTCTAATGTCTTCGGCGTCAATCAATCAATCAATCAATCAATCAATCAATCAATATATTTGTTCATGAAGTAATGTATAAACGAACGAATTAATTAATTAATTAACCGCTTGACTGACTTTTATATTAATTAACTAATCGACTTACTGATATATTAATTGTTTAATTAAGTAATTCATACACCGGTAAGTCAACCAGTTAAATATCTTCTTGTGCACCCAAAGGCTGCTAGGTATTAGGAGGGGTTGAAGTACGCGAAGGGAAAGAAAACAAAAACACAATCTTGCCAGGAAACATGATATAGAACCGTTGTTCAGATGAAGCTTTTTCTCTAGATTATATTTTTCATCTAAAACGAATCGTACAAAACTGTCTAATTTTATCTATGTGTGAAATTGTGCAAATACAGTACGATCGCTAACCTGAGGCACAACGCAGTAGTGATACTCGAACGCACTCCGGCACGATGCTCATCTAGACTATAACAAACAGGGGCAGGGATTCAACCCAGGATCCTTGGGGTCTGTAGCGAATGAAAGCCTCATACGTTTATATTAAAATAAAGCATGTATAAAAAAAGCGTACTTCGATTTTAACTTGTAAGTGAAATGGTTTTTCAAGAACTAACAAGATAAGCACAAAGAACCTCGTTTCATGGTTCGTTTATATGTTACTTTGTTCTCTCTTTTGTTTTCATCTTTCCCACGACAGCTGGAACGATCCACAACGGACAACGGGAGCGAAGTGATGCCGTCGCCAGAACGAACCAGCTCAACGTAATATTGGCTCCTTCCAAGCTTTCTTAACATAATGATTAATATTTCGATATTTATTGCGTACAGCGTTCAATAAGACCCTGGCAATCTTTGTTCTGTTACAAGTTATTCAATTATTTGAAGTAATCTGGAGAGTTAAGCAATATGGTACGATGACATTGGTATTGAATATTCAAATATATATATATATATATATATATATATATATATATATATATATATATATATATATATATATATCAGTGTTCGACAAAATACTCGATAAAAGTATTTAAATTAAGTTACTAAATACCTGCTTCATAAAGTATTTAAAATACTACTCAAGTTACTTTCACTGTAAAGTATCTTGAGTAGAGTACAACTACTTAGAAATATATTTCAGTTACTTTTTGAAGATACTTCCGCATTGCTTAATTTGTATCGACGTCATTGACAACGACAATTATGCAGCTACGCAAATCTGGGTTACCAGATTGGTTTATTAGCACGGAACAACACAAAACGGAAAAAAAAGTATCCTAGGGCTATTTTATGCAGTCCGACTATAAAGAGCAAAATATTGTCGCGATTGATAAATGATGAGGCGGCGAATAACTGAAGAAACTAAACGTTTAATGGGGCGAACTTGTTCCCAAAACAAAATAGAGAAAGGCTAGCGTCGCAGGCGTCGATGTCGGCGAAACAGCAGGATCGACCGCTGGGCGAGACTGACTCCGGACCGCCACTCGGAGCAACTTTTGTGCCCGCCTGGGTTTCTGCAACATTCGGCGTAGAAAGTTCGGCGCGTAGAACATTCGTAACTCGATCAGACGACAAAATTCTCGAACTTACCAGAATGTCAAGTCGAAGGAATAAATAAAGGGAAGTCCGCTTTCTGGTATCGAACCCGGAGCCTCCGCGCGAGAGCCTCCGCGTGAGAGCCAAGCGCGGTAACCATTTGGGCATGCGCTCGCTCGGCAACGCCCGTGGCAACATCACTGATAGACGTTAGAAAGCATTTCTGGGACAACAAGAAAGAGGTCGCTTGGGCTCCTCGCCAATATGGGGAGGAGATCAAACCGTGGCGCCCCAAGCGGTGAACTTTAGATCTAGATGGATGGGGACAACAAATATAATGACTCAGCGCTCGGCTGACTACACCGAACGCGGCGTCAGCGTTCGGCTGGAGTTCGTGTTCTCCGGTGAGGGGCAGGAGGGGCTCTTCTGTTACCACTCCGGCCTGCATGAACAATGCAGCACGCATGGTACCCAGCTCAGCACAAAAGCCCAAGTGGGCCAAGTTCGCATCCTCTGAGGACTGCTTTCGGGGGACATCCGGCACTTAACGTCACTTCACTAATTGTTGGTATTTTTCATCACACTGTGCTTCGCGCTCTATTAGCGCAGCAGAGGTTGGTAGCACTATCTCTGCACAGGGCGCGGTACCGTCGGGGCGGAGATGCGCTCCGATAGCAAACCGAAACTTAAAAACCCGTCGAATTCGTGCGGTTCTTCAGAAAGCCGTAAAATGCGTCGCGTGCCTTCTATCGTTCTGCAATATGTTGATTTAGTGTTTTTTGATAATGCTGAGCAATTTTCTAATTGGAACCATGCCCTTAAACACAATATTAAAAAGTTAATTACGCAAAATAATTAACAACTTAATTAATAACTTTAATAATTTTTCTTAAATGCGCCCCTGGCCCAGGAGCAAAACGACACAAGCCTTTTTTCGTTGCGATGAGCAGTTTTCGCAGGAGGGATTTGGCATGAGTTCTCTGAAACACCCTGTATATATATATATATATATATACTAGGGTGTTCTTTTTTTAAGCTTAACACATTTGTTTAAAAAAAGCCGTGAAAGTTACACTTATGCCGCTTGTGGAGGTGAGTTATACGGCCAGGGGGACATATTATAGGGGGCTAATTCTGACGATCAGTTGGATAATTAAATAAAATTCGCTAATTAACTTTTTAATTAATGAAAATAGACATATGGTTCCAATTAGAAATTTGCTCAGCGTCATCGAAAACCCTAAATTAGTCATGTTTAGAAACACTTTGAGCGCGTGAGAAACGTAGTAGTGCACTGAAGTTTCCGCTCTTGGAGCAGGTACAAAGCTAGAGGTTGCGATAAGGCGCCCGCGCGATTTTTCCGTCTCTTATCTAGCCCCAGCCTTGTACCTGCTCCACGAGTGGTAACTTTAGTGCACTACTACGCTTCTCACGCGCTCAGAGTCTTTCTGAAAATGACTGATTTAGGGGTTTTCGATGACGCTGAACAAGTTTCTAATTGGAACCATATGTCTATTTTCATTAATTAAAAAGTTAATTAGCGAATTTTAATTAATTAGCCGACTGATCGTTACAATTAGCCCCCTATATTATGTCCCCCTGGCCGTATAACTCACCTCCACAAGCGGCATAAGTGTGACTTTCACGGCTTTTTTTAAACAAATCTGTTAAGCTTAAAAAAAACACCCTGATATATATATATATATATTGAACTTGAAATTATTAATAATAATAATAATAATAAACCTATCTTGTTTTTGCCTTATCGATGTCGAGCCGATCAACTTTGGAAGGAATTTCTGCAATGTTGTAATTTACCGTCATTTTAAAAACATTTCTAGGGATACCTTTCGAACCCCCTCATTGCAAATATCTAGGCACATAATCTTTATTCAAAACAAGGTGTTTTTGTTGTGCTGCGTTTGCGCCCTCGTCAGATTTGGCAATGCCTCTCTGTGCTTCCAAGTTATCCCCTTATTAGGAGCAGCCAACGAAGTGCTAATCTGAATTACGACGTCCAGTAGTACGCCATAGCTCTTGCTAACATTTCAAATACCTCACCGGCGCATTTTTTGCTCTTTATGCAAACAGGGTTCAAACCACCACCAAGTGTTGACATCTAGAGGTTTTTGTTTCGACTGAACACTTTCTATCACACAATATTTTTTATATAACGGCATTTTAATTTTAATAATATAAAACTATAATTGACGGTCGCTTGTTGCTGGAAACCCTGCCGCGTAATGTGCAGTTATTTAAGCATTCTGTAATGTAAAACTTAGAAAACCTAAGCCAGTAATTTACGTTTTTTGACTTATCTCTCGTTGCCAAGCGTGTTCAGAAATTAAAAAAGATCGAACTGATACGCTGCTCTAAATAAAGAATACATATGAACTTCGTATCATTAAGGTCGGGTTTAGCTCACACTTTATTGATTGGTTTTAGGTAACAATGGACTGTCAATAGTTATATTACATAACATATGGAGTTTTGTTTTTTTACAATTCACGACACATTAGCGGATGGGTATGATGACAGTGTTTTCTTCTTAATATGCAACTTTACGACCATTGGTTCAGGAAACATGGGTAACCTGACTAAACTGCGGCTACTAAATTTTTGTAAATGTAATATATCTTCATTACCTAAAAACAAAAATCCTACGCTTGAGATATTTATGGAATGGACGAGGTGACTCCTATTTGACCTCTCCAAGCTTTACTTCCTTAAGCGTTGGAACGGGAAATAACCACTATACTTCGTTTCAGCTTCCGTCCGAGCGCAGGCAAAGGCTGAGGGACGGTTCGCAACTTCGAGAAGAGCATTCCTACGCACCACAAAGTAGTCCGCAAAAGTAATTTTTTTAAATAACTGTTTTGTGCGTAAACATTGCACAATATTCCAGATTTGTACTGCTGAGAATGATTTGCAACTAAAGGAATTAAATATTGGAAGTTTATGTGTTTATTAATATATGTAAATGCACGTGATTTGGTGGAAACACGTACAACCGCTGGCAACACGGCTGCAGCGCTCGGTTTTTCTCTGTGATTTCGTTCTTGTAATGGCCGAATCAGTGGTTCGCTGCTTTCCTCACCGAGTCGATCGCTTCAAAACGTCCTTTCGCAAAGGCACGTTTGGGCATCAGGCGCGAGAGGTCGTGATGAATGTCTACTTTCAAATTCGGCAGGAGACTCCGGCCGCGTCGTACCGCGAATGCGTCGTAAACAAGAAAAGCGTCCGGGCCACTACAATTCACTGATACGCGGCGAAATCAGAGCACCCCTTTACCTGCCGATCACATTGAACGCCGAGAAGCTGGTGGAAAGGACTGCGCCTCGAGCCCTGGTATATCCAGACAATACAAGGAAACATCAACGGCCGGGTCATCGTGCACCTTGCAATGTTTACTTACATCTCGAAACTATGCCGAAGTGCCGAACAGGTGGAAAGCTCGGACACAGACGCCAACGGCCAGCCTACGTACTGACATCCCCTGTGACTAAATTTCAGAACGTGAAAGGGCACTTTTAAACCTGTGGCAGACGATACCGTTGATACACCCGTAGCAGACGAAATACTCCGCGAGCTCGGGCGGCGCGGACGACCAGCGGCGCAGCGGAGTGATACAAAAGTGCAGGCGAAATCGCGTGACCTATTGCTGGCGTGTGATTGGCTCCGGCCACACGTAGCTTTGGCTGCGCTCGGACGGAAGCTGAAATGAAGTATAGCTACTCAAGTAGATGATACATGAAAAAATCTAAATATATCGATTCGTTTTATCACTGATGTAGAGTTTGCAAATGCAAACACTCACACACACACAAACACGCACACACACATACACACAGATATACACAGGTCTGCCTGCGTCCGTGCAGCGTACAGCGTTTATACTTTGTTGCGCTTCCGCGATCGCCAAACCATATAGTCACTCACGGCTTAGGAACCACAGGGTTTTCTTAAGCTGTGGTTCTTAAGCCGTCATACGGCGTTTCCGCTTCTTGCATCGGGATTCGTTGTACGGCATTCTTCTTATCGAACAATGCCGCAATTCCATTGGCTGCCAAGCTATATACATGGCTTGCTAGTGACGTCATCGCTAGCTGCTGACGGTCATTCATTCTTACTCGTTCGTACCTAAAAAACAAAGTCAGCAAAGTTATCACAATTGCCGCTGATAGGACATCTTTGGAACCACGCTATAACATATTGCTCGAGATTTGCAACGGGTTAAATATAAATGGTAATTTGGAAGTCCTGGTCACGCTGCTAATGTATCGTGCAAAAGACAGTGTACAGGCAGTGTCTGAAGTGCCTTTGTTCCTCGTATACAAAGGTCCCGTCCCATTGGTCATACAAAAACTGTCTGCAGAGATGTTCGAAGCATGCATATGTGTAAACTAAACATGCTTCAAAGATGCTTCAGGTGTAATCCTGTCGCCACCCCTGCAGTGGACGCCGTACCTTTTGCATGATGAACGAGCAGGAGGACTGTGGCTTTACGGGTTGGCGCTTGGGTACCAAACTTCGTCGCCCCTTTCACGTTCATAAGCCTGCGAGTTTTATCAATAAGAAAACAACCATAAAAAACTGCAACTATCGCAACGTTAAACATAGCGTGTGTTCAAAACTTTTTTTTTTCGCATCCTTCCTTTTAGTGCCTGGCTGAACGAAGATGACGCACCTATCGCAGTCAGAATGAATTCGTATCTGCGGGCTCTCTTGGGCATGGGTACCTCGGACATCGATGAAGAAGCGGAACCGTACCAGGTTAGTGTTGTCTTTAAAGAGAGCTGCTCTGGAGTGTACCTTAGAAATTGCGATGCATTCGGGAACCGTTCCGAATGTATCGCAACTAGGTACACTCCGAAGAAACCGATGAGAAACCGATGAGAGTAAACAAATATATAAAATAAAAACAGAAGTACGCAGAAAGGACGTAATAGAAAAAAAGTAAGGATGATTATTAGTAAAAAAGGTATCGTTATCATTTGCAGATTTCGTCGTCAGTGTTCACTCTAGTCTACAAGCAGTGTTTTCTCTTCGGCGCTCATCATCTGTACAGTTAGTTTAACCACGAGTGAGAACGCAGCCGCCGTTACGAGCCAATAGATCCGGTCAATCAGTATCAAAAAGCGCAACGTCACGATGTTCGTCTTTCTCTCAGCCGTTTGCTATCCCCACTTGAACGAATGGAGCGCCGCGCATGCGCCCTAACCCAACACCACCTAGATAGAAGGCCTCCGCACCGTCATCACAGTCAGATCAACCGAGGCCTGAGATTGGGCACCAGTGCTGCGTCAGTGTTCGTCTGGGGCTCGTGACCAATCAGCGCGTCGAAGGTCGGGCTCGGGCCCAATAGCCGAGTTAGCGCGATCCCATTCTGATGACGTTTCATGACGGAAGAGGAGGCCACGTGGAGGCTTTCATTATTCTAGGTCGCGTTGCCTGACCTCGCAATTTTAGTATGCGCGTCTGTGTGTGTACGCTTCCTAGAGTGGCTGATAGTTTAAGAAACGCAAAGTATGGTGAGTCCCAAATGCATCTCATCGTTGCTTCACAGCCAATGGGATTGCAGGTTAGTTTAGAAAACACCAAAGAATCAATAACGAAGCAAGGGGTGTGAACATCATAAGCCACGCCCCCTTCCCCGTTTCTTAAGTTGTCGGTGACTATGCGGAGCCCAAGTTCGTCTGTTTATGTTTGCTGGAGTTGTGGTGACGTTAGAATGCCGAGCTCTGATTGAAGGGTAGTGCGTAGACCTCAAGTCAGCTTGCTTTCAGGTCTACCCACTACACTTCCAATCAGAGTCGATAGGAACTCGGCGTTCTGACGTCACCACAAACCTTAAATAAGAAACAGACGAACTTGCGTTCCGTATAGTCTTTGACTAATCTCTCATTCATGCCGAAACGAAGCCTGAGATCTTCCCCGATGCGCGTTTTTGTTGGGTGTCGGGTAACTGCCAATTGCGTCGCTCTATAGCTGATGTTCGGACAGGAAGTGGTGGCTAGATTATTGGGCTCGAAACTGCAACCATCGCTCGTTTTGGTGAGTGAATTCCGTCGTGAGGCTTGAAAATGTCCCTAAAACATGACTACATACTCGTACTTCGCGGGTACCGGTACTTGGGCCTACTAAGAAAAACATTTAAAAGCAAAAAAAAAGCACCGCGCCGGACTATAGCTTTTTGGTTGTCATTAATTTATCTGCTATAGTATAGTCTGTCAAAATGTGTATTACTACGTCCTTAAAGTGCCCCCTCCAAACTTTCGGGCCGTTATTTAGCTATGATGTCGTCGGGTTAATATTCACAAGGTCAATCGAATGACTGATCTGTATGCCGTTCGTAGAAAAGAGTGGTTCTGCTTAACGTTTACCAGTTAAGATAGTTCACCTGGAAACACAAGGGTCACGTTCAATGTGGTTTTCTTAACATTTTGACCTGGTACACCTTCAAGGACCACAAGTCATTGCAGAGTATAGGCTACCAAACGCAACCATAGACATTAGTATCAAAGAGAAACAGTCATAAGACACCTTGTCAAAAACAGTTTTCTAAACAATTTGAGTTTACTAATATAATAGATCGCCCGTGTGCCGAAATTTTATAAGGTCATCTTTGGTCGCGTTAACTGTCACTGACTCTTTAACACTAAAAACTGTGATACACATAAAAAAATATATTAACCCCCAAAACGTTGCTTGTTTTTTGACATGTTCGCCGATGCACGAGTCTTCGTGCACACATCCTTCGAAGAACCATGACCACGGGGCAATGAACTAAGCCATCGAGAATTCCCTTACATTAAGATTTAAATTTTGTGTAGAGTTTCATGAGTATGGTTGTAGATATCCGTAAAAAACGCCGAGCGTAAAATGTACCAAGGCGGTGAGGATGATGCACACTGTAATGCCTGCCACAATCGGCGAACCTTTCTTTCTACCCATATAAGAGTCATAGCTTTGTTCGATGTTTTCTAACTGGACATACTTTGTGTCAATGGGCAGCTGGCCAACTACGGTACTGGAGGACATTTCTTGCCGCACCACGACTTCTTTCAAGACAACTTGCACGCCTACAACAGTGTGAGTAGTCTCAAGCTGCTTTCTGTCGCGTGGCTCTTAAATTGCTACCTCCCGTTTCATTTGAAGTCCGACCGCATCGACGCCACGATTCGGCGGAGCCAATCAAACGACCCCAAGCTGCGTCCTGACGTTGCTCGTTGTCTTTGTAGATTTGCCATGACCGGCTAGACCAATCACGCGCACAGAACAAAAAAGAACGCAGGAGCGTGGCGCATACGCTCAGAGCCATATATATAGTCAGGCCATTAATTTGGAAAGTATAGGAGGCAAATGCGGAGGTGTCACTGGCCGAAAGAGGGCATAGTGGTGTTCCAGTAAGTCTTCACGTGATTCGAACGTGACCTGCCAGAAGCCGCGAATGATATATACTCTGGCGGTGGTCGCCAGAAACAAAATTAATAAGCGCATCGGACTAACTCTCGGTGTCTGAAAATTAAGGTGCACGTGATTTTTTGATCACGGTCGTGCAAATGCAAAGTCTAGGAGAACGATCGACGTGATCCGTTCGCCACCGGCGCCAAAGGCCACGAGTATGCCGTCCGAACGGTCAGAAGTTCGCACGGACAAAAGAGAGTTCGAGTGACACATTCGATTAGTACAACTTTATTGCACGATCATAACCGAAACATCACGTGCACCATATTTTCAACCCCAAGGAGTTACTCTATTTAACTCTTACGTACTTATTAAAAGTGTTTCTCGCTACCACCGCAAGGAGATCATTTTCGGCTTCTGGATGGCCAAGGGACAATGTCGAGCCTTCTATCTGCGTCTCGTGCACGCCCAGTCTCTGCCCGCTCCTCCCAATGACCAAACTATCTCTACATACGGCTCTGTATACGCTGTGCCTGATTACTTTACTCGGTTATAGTAAACGTGCAAAGGCGATGGACGCCGTGCGGGTGCACTTTTGACGTTTCGCTTGACCGGTGCTCTCGGGTCGTAACGTCGTCTGCTGTCGGACTTAAAGTGGAGCGTCTCGTTTACCGCAAAACACTCGCAATATCCAATCTCCGCAGTCAAAGGAAGGAGCTCGACGAATGACGAAACTGAAAATATGTTGAGGCCTAAAAATAAAAAAAAACGGATTACTCTGTGGCACTGAGCGCAACGCTTCTCCAAGCTCAGTGCCACAATGTATGCTGTGTTCTTTATGTCTAAACTTAATTTTAGCCTTGTCATTAGCCGAAATCTCTGAGAGGGCCCTTCATACAAAGCCCGAGACTCCCAAGATACCCCCGAAGAATGAGCCAAGCACACTCATCTCCCCTTCCAAACTGGTTGGCGATGGTGAACCTCTACTCTCGGTCCCCCTTCACCACGCTTCTCGGCTGACAAACGCGTTCAGTGGTCACTTGTATATTTTTTGGCTGTCCTTATAACTGTTTTCTTCCCTTGCCTATTTTTTAGCGCCCCATGCTTGTTTTCCCGCGTGTTATACTTTTCATTGCGCGAATGATAAGAATAGGCCTATATCATATCATTAATCACAGCGAGTAGTTACTGCCAAATGAAACACGACAAGAATTCATCTTTCTCTCCGCGATTTTCGTCGTTCTCTTTCATCATATTATTCAATCAGTGCAAAACAAATTTGGTGAGTTCGGTATATTACTAGACTTTTTTTCCTCATGTTGGTTTAGTTTTTGCGTTGTTCTGACGAGGACATTGCTAATCGCGCTGGCTGCAGGCTTTAAAATTTAAATCGCTATTAATAGCGTGGGGCAGGTTCATGCATTCATGCTAAACTTGTCCTTGAATGTACGACCATTACCTAGTTTACGACTGTTACAGATCATTTAGAAATCTTGAGTACTCGAAGCGCAAAGTCTGTGTTCTCTGTGATGTATCGCTCTCCTGACGAAAATATTTACCGAAATTTTTTATTTTATTAACAGGAGGAATGCTAATGTTATTTGGATGGTGCTTTCAATATCAACACCATAACGTCATCATCGCGACAGTTGGTGTTTCTCCTACTGTGTCAGCCGTACGTCTTCCGTGTTTTTTTTTGTTTTTTTTTTCTTCTATACCATACCTCAGTTAACTCGGGAAAATGATGTGAGAGACCGCTGATTGGAATGGGGAAAATTCAATGATCACCTTCCGATATATTTGTTTTCTAATCTCAAAGATATGGAAGGAAAACACCTGAACCTAATCACTCCCATTATCAAATTACAAGCTCGGCACGCATTTTCTGTTTTGAAGCACAAATACAACCTACAAAGAGGAATTGCGATTCTCCCTTGCGACTCGGCAGACGAGGCGTATAACTTGGTTATTCAGACCTTTTCTAGAATTTATAAACACTGATTTCCCTATAAACAGCGTATAGCAGCATAAGAAAGCACTGAATCCATTGGTTACATTCCTAATAATGAAAATTAATAATCGTTGGGATGTGCTCTATACACTTTTTTACGAACTAGAAACTTGGGCACCCTCTTTGAATTTCAGAAAAGAAAAATAAACAACAGAGAAACAACTTAACGAGCGGTCTTCAAAAATTAAACCGGGCATTCCATTACCATATGTTTCAAGCAGAAGTGTTATGCAGTTGGCGGCTGCGAAACTAGCGGGTCCACAGCAGATGTGGTGCACGTGGACAGACATTTATTCTTCTTGACAGCCCACGGAAACTTCGGCACCTACGAACTGCGCCGCCGCGACGGCAGCGGCAATCGCGTTTGCGCGTACTTTTTGCCTGGGCTTCTTGTTTCTAGTGTCAACCGCCAGGATCGCGACGTTCGTTAGCGTGATAGACTGGCTTCCGTGACGTGCTTTGTTGTAACTTCTGGACTACATCTGATGT
>JAZHYW010053038.1:0-11208 GCA_037355805.1 Ixodes ricinus | reverse complement strand
GCCTGGAGAAGGTCTTCGGCCCGCTGCCTGCGATGCTGGTTCATGAACGCCCGCTTCAGCTCGGTGACGCAGGCGTCCCACGACGTGAGCGCAGCCTCGTGGTTCTCGAGGCCAGTGCCTCGCAGTACCCTCCAACGAAAAGTAGAGGTTCTGCAGGTACTGCTCGGCGGTCCATCCGTTATGGCGTGCCACGCGCTCGTAATGTTGGATCCAGTCCTCGACGTCCTCGTGGATCTCCCCGTGGAAAGGCGTCAGAGTCCGAGGGGCGACGGGCAGGTAAACGACGAGGGGCTGCTACTGGGGTCTGCGCCGTTGGGAAGCCATCGTCGTTGTCACTTGGCTTGTCCTCGCCGGGAGAGGTCCGAGTTCAGGAGCTTGCCCTTGAAGACGGCGGCTGGCACGACGCTCCGAGTCTTCAACGGAAGGTCGTCGGGAAATGGGGCTTGCTGAACGAGGTCTTGTAGGGGTACGCTGCACGGGTTTCATACCCGCACCTCCACCAGAAATGTCACGAATAAAGGCGACGACGCGTCGAAGAGTGAACTGAAAACAAAGGTTTAATAGGCGAACTTGTGCCAACCAAAAATAAGTAACGAACGAAAGAGCGTCGAGGCAGCAGAAAAGCAGGCGGCGATTCGGCGGCGACAACAGAGCGCGCGGGACTGCTCGACAAGGTCGCGGGTAGCTGCTTATCTACCGTGCGTCACTATCTCGAAAGTTCGGCAAAGGAGGTTCGAGCGTCGCGCGCTTGGGGCGAGGATGAACTGGCACTTTCGAGAACAACAAAGCAAAGGGAAAGTTACAACTAGTGCGAGAATGAATGGGAATCTTCTAGAAGACCGTGACCGAGCGTTCTTTCTCGGCTCTGCGGGCGGCAATATGACGGCTCAAGAACCGGGGCTTAAGAAAACCCCGTGGTTCTTAAGCCGTGAGTGACTATATAGTTCGGCGATCACGAGTGCGCAACGATGTATAAACGCTGTACACTACACAGACGCGGGTAGACCTGTGTTGTATGTGTGGGCGTGTGTGTGTGTGTCTGTGTGAGTGTTTGCATTTGCAAACTGTATATCAGTGATAAAACTGATCGATATATTTAGATTTGTTCATGTATCGTCTACTTGAGTAGCTAGTGGTTATTTCCCGTTCCAACGCTTAAGGACGTAAAGCTTGGAGAGGTCAAATAAGGAGTAACCTCGTTCATTCAAAAAATATCTCAAGGATAGAATTTTTTTGTTTTTAGGTAATGAAGATATATTACATTTACAAAAATATAGTAGCCGCAGTTTAGTCAGGTTACCCATGTTTCTTGAACCAATGGCCTTAAAGTTGCATATTAAAAAAAAAAAACACTGTCATCTTACCCCTCTGCTAATGTGTCGTCAATTGTAAAAGAAAAACTCGACATGTTATGTAATATAACTATTAACAGTCCTTTGTTACCTAAAACCAATCAATAAAGCGTGAGCTAAACCGGACCTTAATGATACGAAGTTGATATGTATTCTTTATTTGGAGCATCGTTTTAGATCGATGTCTTTTAATTTCTGAACACACTTGGCAATGAGGGATACGTCAAAAAACGTACATTACTCGCTTAGGTTTTTCAGTACTACATTACAAAATGCTCGAATAACTGCACATTACGGGGAAGAGTTCCCACCAACAAACGACCGTCAGTTATCCTTTTATAGTATTAAAATGAAAAAGGCTGTTATAAAAACAAAATCTAGTGTGATCGAAGGTGTTCAGCGGCGACAACAACCTCTAGATGTCAACAATTGGTGCTGTTTTACACCTTGTTTGAATAAAGGGCAAAAATGCGCCGGTGTGGTATTTGAAATGTAAGCAAGAGCTATGGCGTACCACTACTGGACGTCGTAATTGAGATTAACAATTCGTTGGCTGCTCCTAATAAGGGGATAACTTGGCAGCACAGATAGGCATTACCAAATCTGACGAAGGCGCAAAATCAGCACAGCAAAAAACACCTCGTTTTGAATAAAGATTATGTGTCTTGATATTTTCAATGAATGAATCAAAAGGTATTCCTGGAAAATCTTTTTAAAATGACGGTAAATTACAATATTGCAGAAATTCCTTCCAACTTTGTTCTGCTCGACATTTATAAGGCAAACACAAAGATAGTTTTATTATTATTATTAATAATTTCAATTTCAATATTAATATTCGATATATGTATCTTTGAATATTTTAATCTTCAATATCCAATACAATAATGTCATCGCACCATCTTGCCCACCTCTCCAGATTACTTAGAATAATTCAATAACTTGTCACAGAACAAAGATTGCCAGGGTCTTATTGAACATAGTACGTAATAAACGCCGAAATATGAATCATTATGTTAAGAACGCTGGGAGCAAGCCAATATTACGTTGAGCTGGTTCGTTCTGGCGACGGCATCATTTCACTCCCGGTGTACGTTGTGGATCGTTCCAGCTGTCGTGGGAAAGAGGAAAACAAAGAAAGAGAACAAAGTAACATATAAGCGAATCATGAGACGAGGTTGTGTGTGTTTATCTTGTTAGTTCTTGAATAATATTTCACTTAAGGCTATATGCTATAGGCTTAAGTGGCATATACTAGTATGGCATATAGCAAGTACGCTTTTTTATAAATTTTTTTATTTTAAAATAAATGTATGAAATGTTTGTTCGCTACAGACCCCAGAGATCCTGGGTCGAATCCCTGCCCCTGCTTGTTTTAGTCTAGATGATCATCGTCCCGGAGTGCGGTCGAGTATCACTACTGTGAAATTGAGCAAACTACTGCGTTTGCGCGATTTCACACAGAGAAAATAGACAGTTTTGTACGATTGTTTTTAGATAGAAAATATAATCTAGAAATAAAGTCTCATCTGAACAACAGTAGTATCATGTTTCCTGGCAAGTTTTTTTTTCTTTTCGCTTCATGCAGTTGAACCCCTCCTAAAGGCTAGCAGCTGTTTGGCTGCACAAGAAGATAATTAACTGGTTGACTAACCGGTGTATGATTTATTTAACTAATTAGTTAATAATTAATTAATTAATAATCAAGATATCAGTCAGTCAATCAGTTAATTAATATTAAAGTTAGTCAAGTGGTTAATTAATTAATTAATCGGTTTGTTCGTCTATGCGTTAATTGATAAATAGATAGATAAATCGATTGGTTGATTGATTGATTGATTGATCGATTGATTGATTTCGAAGACACCAGGCGCCCACTAAGGCTGACTAACTTCCCGCTGAACAAACAAACAAAGAATCGAAAGACTTTCCACTTTCACTTCTCCTTTCAATTCCCCACTTTTTTTAACCGAGTCTCCTTCGCATCTTAAAAAGACGAACGAAGATTATCGCTTGGCGACAAATTAATTATCCAGTCAGGGCAGAGAGCAGTCTCACGCTTCTTGCCTCAGTGTCACCGTCACCATCTCAACATATGAATCCTGGTTGCACCGCAACTCTTCTACCCTCGTGTACACTTTTCCTCATCCGGCGAAGGTACAGTGGGCTAGAAGGGGACGTGTGTCAATTGCGCGGGAAACAAAGGTTCCTCAATTCACAAGACTACATGGTGGACCATAATCTGTATGCGGGAAGCAGCATCAGATGACCTTAAGGGCTGGAAGAGAAGGTGCCAGTAAAAACGGATGAATTGAGTATTTCATTATTATCTGCAACCATCGCGATTGTCACTTTTTTTCTTTTTTGCCTTCCAAAGTTAGGTTTGCCTAGCCTTTGACTGAAACAACAAAAGAAACCAACATGGCTGCTAATAGCGGCTTTGGAATCCAGCGATGTCACAAGGCAGCACCAGGTGTGCCTCGAAAATGTAATCGCACGTGGAAGATAATGAACAAATCTGTTTCCTCAAGAGATCTTCCGGTTCACAACATTTTGAACTGTGGACATTGATATCGTCTTTGATATGAAAGAAAGCAGGACGCCGTCCAGAATTGCCGAATAGATTTTACGGCACGGGAGCAATAGGCGAATCAAATCTGTGACTAATTCAAAACAAAATAGTTATTACCTGTATAAACAGCATGAGGTTACTGTGGCAGTTTTTGGCGATATGGTACACGCTGTAGGTGATAACTTTTGCCAGTGCAGTACGACTGGTAGCCTGGAATCCTTAAGGCGCATTACGGTGTAGTGATACATGACCGCACCCCAGTTCGATGCGCATATCCACATTTTAACGGGAGAAAGTGGGGAATAAACTCGAAATTCATGGGTTCTTCCAACCATTCGCCATATGAATGACTGCGCTCCCAATCGGGACTGTACGACGAAAAAGCACTAAACTTTAATTTCGGCACTAACTTATATAGACGCCGTTGGTGACAAGAGAGAAAGTTGTGCCCTCTAAGAAGAAGTCTTTCTTACCGTGGTTCAGCGAAGTCCATCAGATCTTCGATGTCTTTGTCTTGAACAACGTCGTGCATCACGATGACGTAAGGCTTAAGATTGATTTCTTCGAGCTTGATTGGCTGAAGTGCAAACAAGCCATCTTGTCCCTTGTAGTAGCGACACCTCAGCTGGCTGTCCATCTTAGGGCTCTGTTAATGAAAGCGGCGACATTTTTTTGGAAAGCATGCTACAAGACATGTCGACTAGGAGGCCTTGTTGATTGTAATGTTTCGAATGTTAAATATAGCTATACACCGATTACGAATTTATAACTAAGGTTTCCCTTTCTTTTTTTTGTTTTGGGGGGGGGGGTATTTGTTTTAGCATTTACGTGGTTTTTTAGTGTTTTTTTTTATATCCGCCGATTTGGTGTTTTTCGTGGTTCATTTTTGGCGTGGGATAAGAAAACGACAGCAACATTGTTTTTATGGCATATATATAAGAAAACAGGACACGGGCGTGGTATTCCCATCCTCCAGGGAACATTTGCGCCTGACTAGAATATTTTATATTTTCATTTTAAATACTGCAGCCCTTTTTCAGGCCCTGCAGCAGGTTACACTGTAATTGACACAATACATAAATGCATAACAACGGAGAACATAGTATAACATAATATATTGTTTTGAAAGCGTTCTAGTACCGCGATAAGTGAAGGAAACGAGATGGGGGCTGTAGTTCTCGAATAAAGATACAGCCACGTCGAAAGTTCAGTGACAGTTGTTTTCCGGGTCAACTAAAAATGAAGCTGTGCGTAAAACTAACAATCCACGAAGCCTGGCTTTTTCATATTTAATGACAAATTGAATTCGCGGGGTTAATCGGATTTTAGCGAAAACACGGAACCAAATGTAAAACCGATTTTTCGGTGGATTTTAATTCATTAATGAATCAAATAATTTTATATTTTGAAGACTGATACACATTTAGAGACAGCCGGCAACGGTCAAGGCAGCACCAGCAGAGTGAGAGCCCACGGTTATACACTGTCTCGTTGTAACTTGGCAAAGGGTGAACGATAAGTCCACATAGCGTGCCGATGGCTTCGATATGCGCTACGTATACGAGCGCAACGCACACATATTGGAGCATGACGCAGCGAAAAGCCCTGATACTTCTTCGCAGTAAAAACGCACTGCGGTGATACGTAGTCACGTTCCGATCGGCCCACCAGAGTCGTAGCTTCTGCCGTACTGGAATGTTATGCGATCACGGCTTCCTGGCCTACCCAGTAATTCTTGCTTCAGACGCTAGGATAAGCAGGCGCCACCAGAGTAAAAGCTCACGTTTGAACAGTGGAGCCGCCACTCCAAGGCATACCCAATGTTTCTTGCTTCAGGCACTATTGATAGCGCCAAACTAAACAAGCATTGCAAGTTGCCTATAGTAATAGGAAAATATATGGAGTATGGTACGGGAACACGACAGAACAGCACACGACAAGAGCACGCCACAAAACAGCAAGCGTCAAAACAGCACAGCAACAGAAGAGCACGAGCCAAAATAGCACAGTGTCAGAACAGCACGTGCGTAAGTGCCTGCTGGTTTTCGGTGTCGTTATATTTTGCTTCCTATAATATAAAACCTTCCCACCCCATGATAATTCGAGTTGAATCCACTCGCTGTTTTCTTTCGATTGGTTCTTAATTCGTTGACGTTAGTTTATACATTCTAACCACACAAATGCGGCGCCCTATTTACCGAACGCAACTGAAAGAAATAATGAACATCACAATGAACGAATTTAGAGCAAAACCTTACCTCTCGACATCACGTAAAGACCAAATACAGTACTTGTATTTTCAGATATACTACTTTCCTTAAATATATTATACTTTAGGCGTTGCCTATCAGAGACCGATGAAATGCTGGGGGCACGTTTATTCGGGCTCCCAACATGACGGAGTTTGTGCGCGGGCAAACGCAAGACGAAGATGGCACACGGACGAAGAAGTATACTGGGCCGGTCATCTTGTTCCATCGGCGTCTCAATGCCCTAGGCCTCTGAAAATATCCGTGAGACGGAAGTGTCGTGCTGCGCTCTGGTAGTGGTATCCAGGCCGCGAGATTGGCACGGGACGCGGCAGGTGGCACTGCTGCTCCTCTCTAAGACTTAGCAGGTCCTTACGGCCGCTGGAGGTCCTTGTTTCAACGGGCGGCTCTCACGAAGATGAACAGGTGGAATGCAAGCAAGCGCTGACCTTATTTTTAAGCAGTCTCGTGATGCACTACTTCATCAACGGGGTGATCAAAACCGAAATCTTGCCAATCATCTCCATGACCAACCTGGTTCTATAATGCAACGGGCGCAGTGTTTCATGCAGGGATTCTTGGAATTAATCTAATGCTAGATGCCGCATAGTTTAACGGTGCAGAATATGCATGCTTGAAATAGGATATATATTTTGAGTTACTCGTGGGTTTGGCATATGGTTTAATTGCATAGGGGCAAATGTCTGACAGAAGTAGAGGTGATGTCAGAAATAAGTGAGAACTTTTTTACTGACGTTATATTTCCAGTACTTTTCTCGTCTTCGCCACAATAGCTGTAGAAAAAAAAAAACGTTTGTCTTCTTGCTGATTATTACTAATGATCCCATTTATGCGTAGAATTAAGGTCGTTGCATCTGCATTTTAGACTGACATGCAAGAAGATGACCGCACGTACAACCTTGTTTATTTTCCACCCTTAGCCACAATATACTTTTAAGGGCGAGAAAACTGCTAAAAAATGTGGCGTTGGAGGACTGTCAGTCTAGACATAAATTTGCATCGTGTTTAACTGCACTAACGTAATTTGCGACAGGTTGCACATGCATTTGGCATGTCCGAGCTTTCTTTTTACCTTGACTGGTTTAAAATTATCCATTCGAATTGCCTTCTGCGTTGTTTTGATTACCTTTGGTAGATAAAACATGCTTTAAAGAAAAGCAAAACTAAGGGAAATTCATTGGACTCTTCGCGGCGTGCGTCTGTTTGAATTGTGCAAAAGTGAGAAAATGACAGCAAAAGATGTTTTACTTTCCTCTACTCAATGGTGACTCGGATGGGTCTCCGGCGGGTGCGTTTACGGCGTCCTACAAAAACATTATACCTCAATTTCACCCCGATGACGTGATGGGATTTCCGTCTGATGAGCGATGCTGTCGTCGGCAGTAGCGGAGTCACTGCAGCGGTGTTGGGTGTGGCAGACGCCTGTTCTGCTGCAGGCCGCTGTCGTGTTTGGCAGTATACGGAAGCTCTATCAGCCAGGATTTGGGATGCCGCGATGGGAGGGACACTCCATTCGGTCGTCCTTTTTGCCGGGTCTTCCAGCACCAACCGCCAGGATCGCAGCGCCCGACAGAATGGCATGGTGACTTCTGTGACGTCATTTGTGGCCACTTCGGGGACCGCTTTTGATTCATACGGGCGGGATAAGACGCTAAACAGACTAGTCGAAGGCGCGTTCCAAGCAGCCCAGTTCAACGACGAGCATGGATTAGGTGCAGGGTGGAAGACAGCACGCGAAAGCGCGGGAATCATTAAAATAAAGGTACGCGCCTCTTTCATACGTTTGTTACAAATATAACATAGTGGAAGAAGAACTTTACCCTGAGAACTTCTCCGCGGCAAAGTCGCTTGTAGTTTTGGTCTTCCTGGTCTTCCGACAGCACTTCCTGGAACAGCTGTGCCATCGGAGTCTGCGGACTGCTTTGTGCGATCTTGCACGGTGTACTTCGTGTGTCTGCACGGGTTCTGCTCACGCCGGGAAAACGAGTAGAGATAAATGAAACTGGTTTAGAGGCATGTTTCACCTAAAGTATTGCGGAATGTCTTTTCTCTATGCGGGCAGAGACTGAGGGAGAGGAAGATATGAACGCGCTCAGGGGACATCAGGACGCCGAGCTCTGATTGAACAGATTAGGGGGTAGACTGAAAGCTACAGCTGCCTTCGTCTCCCTGCACTCATCGAACGTGTTAGGACGCGGAACGCCGGCATCCGGCTTCTGGCAATGGCGTTCGAACGCGTTCAACGACTGCAGACAAATGACCGAAAGGATGCGATGGGGCTTTTGAAATAGCAGATAACCTGCATTGTCTTTGAAAGCTGTATTGAATACTTGCTTAAGCTAGCGCTGATTTATTCTTGAAAAGTTAAGTGTGCCGCGGTCGAAGAAAGTTGGCCGGCTGCAACAAACATCTGCCCGCGAGCCTCCTGACCATGTAACGCGACTGTGAATAATAATATAAAAGAAGAGGATTACCATCTTCCCGAGGGAATTATGGGGTGATGCGGAGACATCGTGTTGGTTCCGAGGAAAGAGTCAGTTCCGTGCTGACGTCGAGAGATGGCGCCACCGACTGCCCTAGCGTTAGCCCCTACGCGAGCCTTCGTCGCGGCTTGCGGCAGAGAAACTTGCAAACGCTCGCCGCTCGCCGTTTATTTATTTTTCACACTTGAAGGAGAGGAGACTAGAGGGAGGAGAGTTGCGCGTGCGCGCGCGGTGTGAAGAGAAGCGAACGCACGCGCAGTGCACGCGGCTGGTAGAGAGAGCAGAGCGGAGAGAGTAACGCGCAGCTGTTGGAGAGAGGGAAGGAGGAGAGTTGCGCGTGCGTAGTGTGACTGCTGACTACGACGCCGACGCCGCGGGACCATGGACCCGAGCAAGAGGTGCTCGAATCTAAAAAACATCAACAAGAAACAAACTAAAAAGGCACGGATGAGGACTTTGAGATGCTTCGAGAAGACATCAGCAGCTGCGAAAGCTTAGAAGGTGAGAAGACAGAAAGAAAAAAAGGTACAAAAGGAGGACGTGGCGATGCTGCACTCTCTTTCATACTTGGCTTGCAACGCTGTCAAAGCTACCGGCGCGAGCATAGTGCTTGATCTCGTTGATCATTGTTCTCGCGCAAACAAACCATAAATGAAGCCTCGCGCTCGCGCCAGTAGCCTGACGGCGTTGCACACTAGGTATGAAACAGAGTATAGACACGGAGTCGCGTGCCTGGAAGGCTGCCGTCCGCTGCGTACTTCATAAAACGCAGCTCTGCATATGACGGTTTGATCTAGATCTCGATGCAACTGTACACGATTTCGTTACCGTCATCGCGAACAAAATCATGAACGCAAGAAAAAATCATTACACGTTTAGTGCTGTCAAGTTGGCAATAGCGACACCATGAGATATATATGAAGGCAACGCTTTTGCGTGTATATGCTTGTTCTGTCGAATTATACTTTATTGACCTCGCACAACACATCATACTGCTTTTCAAATAAAATAAGCTCACTATAATATTCCTTTTTATATGGTATTTTTTAAGCCTACTTTTATGAAAATAGGCTAGAGCCCGTCTACGTACTTCCGTCTTTTTAGGCCCGTGTGGTTTGAAACCTTTTAGAATCTCTTACAACGAGAAAGCCCACTGGCGTCACATATCCGGTCGCCAAGGAACACCTGGCATCCCGTATATTTGTTTTTTCGCGTATCATTTTTTACGTGTTTTCGCTTGAAAATAATTTGTGGATGTTATAAACGACCATTTTTCAAAGGTAGTATACGTTCATCTGACCCCGCAAATACCGCGAAACCTTCGCCCTAGTGAAATGCAGTTCCAGGGTCACCGCATAGATGGTGAGGCGTACCAGTGTGCTTTCGTCGTGAAAGATTTTAAAGACCGACGACCAATTCGCGCTTTCCACTTTTTCCTAGTTTTCTCCTCTCCCTCCTTCTAACCTTTCCACCGTTGCTTGTTTCCTCCTCACCTTCCCCCTCGTCCCCTACCCCAGAGTCCAACCCCTGCTCCGCTAAGCCCACGGCATCTAAGCCATAGACCCAAACTAGAAAAAAAAAAAAAAGGGATTGCGATACAAAAGAGCAACCCTAACATGATTGACAAGCGGCCTTTATTCCGTGAGTTACAATGCCTTGGCATCAGTGCAAGTTTTTAGTCAGCATGCCCAGCACTGCTATTTCTTTATATGTTCCCTTGGAGTTTTTATAATTTTATTTTTTGTTGCTAAATACGGTTGAAATCCCTTGCATTGCTTTTTAGTGCTTCATTTGGTCGTATCGAGGCGATATTCACAATTTCAGGAAAATATCGTCTGCGCATGTACGGCCCCACGCAGACGCTGGTTCGAAAGTTGTGAGTATGGAACCACGTGATTGCCACAAATAAGCCATAACCTTCGCGAGAAGGGGCAGTTGGATCCTGCTTCCCAGATGCGGTGGCCTGTAGGTGTTGAGTCCCCACCGTATCCTGTGTACACATTGTGGCTTGTCTTCAGCTTATCTTTCCGCCCCGAAGTTCGTACAAAGAAGGTGCTTCAAGTCTTCCCCTTCCTTGCGGCCTCCAAATTTTATGCCTGTGCAGTCTGAGTCCAGGCTTCCAACAGGGAACAGGAGTTGTTTAAAAAAAAAACAAAAAAAACTTCAATTCACGTACTAATAAAAATTGCGCTCATCAAGAGCAGCACCCCTTAAAATACGTACAGCGCAAGAGCGAGAGAGCAAACTTGGTTCTCATTTCCTGGTCCTGGAAGGTTCCTTCGCTTATCCTCCGGTGCATAGATACAGACGTGTCCATTATGGGGGCACCCTTTTTGCGCAGCTTAACTCCACTCATTCCGCTCACACAGTGGCCCCCCCCCCCCCCCACTCCCACCCTACCATTCCGAACGGCACGGGCAAACTCATGCCCGACTTCTTTAGTCACCTCTTTCCGTTCTTCGATTCCCCTCGCTCGGAGACGTGAGAGGGCAAAGCCCACTGCAAACTATCGGGTTTGATCGTCGGGCTTT